>BMAO01009788.1:0-86027 GCA_019973975.1 Trichonephila clavata | reverse complement strand
GCGAAGATCAAATGTGCCGCCCCTCTAAAGAATTTTTGAGATTTTGACTAAAAACTTATATTTAATATTTATATATAATTACTATTATATATTTCATATTTAATTACTTATTAAACACTTATATTTTAAGTACTTATTAAAATACTTATATATTTAATTACTTATTACAATACTTATTTATTTAATAATTATTTAATACTTATGCATTGCGGTTATACACTCATCACCTGTATAAGAGTAAAAAGTAAAACATTATATATAGAAATGCAACGATAAAATTTGTAGTGCAAAACTTTATTTTTTTTTGGTCAACTAATAGGTCATGATAGCTACAAAATACTTTTAACAAAATAATAAACAAGCAAAAATATTACTTTTGAAATAAAACAGACATTTTATAAAAGCAAAACGTTATTTATTGAGAAGATATAATGTAATAAAAAAGCACTAAAAATAGATTTCTTGAAACGAAAGTATATAAATCACTTATTCTACAAGGCTACTTAATAATAAACTATCAAATAAGTTTTGTGGCATTCTCAGAAGCAAATTTATCAAATATTTTGTTGTGAAATCAATTTTTTCAAAGATTTTGGATTCAATAGAGACTGAGTCCAAATCTGAAAAGCTTTTTAGAGGCAGATTCTTAAAATCTCCTAGAAAAAATTCTAAACTATATACCTTACCATCTCAGTAGTGCTCACATCAAATTACAAACCTTATTTGTTCTGTGTGACTAATATATGGTGTAGAATCAAGAACTATAGTGTATTTTTTCTTTTAACACAATGCGTGATATCTCATTACGAGTAGATAAGGCTAAAATATTAATTATTTCATTTTTGAAAATACTGCCTTAAGTAGTTTGGAATACGTGTTTTGTTATCATTGCATTTACTGACATTATTAAAGTGTTCTGAAATAAACTAATCAAATTTGGCCATTATTCAATGGCCTTTAAAAATTACCATTATCTCAATTTCGCACTAGTTTCTCTGACAAATTTGACTGGCTAAAAATTGTACTTCAGCAATCATTCTTTCAATGATGACGTGCACCATCTCTTTTTCTCTAGATTGTATACATTTTGTTGTTCCTCGTCAATAGTACAGTTTTTTTAGCCTAGTCTTTAATTCGCACCACGATCTTATACAGTTTTCGAATTTTATTTTCATCATCATTATTATATTAATAATAATGAAGAAAAAAAAACAGATTTCTCAGTCCAATAAAATTCTGTCTTTTAACTTCCTGAAAAAATGTCAATTCGGGTTGTTTTCGATAACATTTAAATATTAACACGTATGTGTGAAATCTTATTTGAAAATATATTTATAATAATTTTATTAAATTTATCTCTCTTAAGCTTAAAAAAGAAAGAAAACATGAAACAACTCACATATTACTGACCTACTCACAAACTTTAAATATCCGAAAAGAACTTTTCAGAAATGCATTTTCAATACTTCGATTCGCAATAACACAATTACTTATAAGAATATATTTATAATTGCAAAAAATATTCCTAAATTTATCTTGATGTATAAAAAGAGAGAGAGAGAGAAATAACCCATCTATAAACACATGCTATATTGACATAACATAATGATTCAGAAAAATTATTCATAATCGATGATTCAGAAAAAAAATAAAAAATTTACAATAAACAAGACAAATTCCATTTTTTTAATACTGGGAGCAGTAATGCACGTCTCGTTCTAGTAATGGAAGCTGTCTTATGGAAAACAATTTAGCGTCAATTAATATTAATTCAATTTAATCCAAAAATGAAACTGTACAAACCATGTAGTACTCTTACTACAGCTGTTGATACGTATAAACAAAATAATTTCATTGACATTAAAATAAGCTAGTTTTCTTTTAACCGCGTAATCTTTTCAGGTAAAACCGTTATTCACTCTCTCTTATGTGAATTTATTTATTGCATAAATGTATACACGTATATTAACAAAAGAGAATTTTTAAAACTAACTATATTACTTTATGGTTCGCTTTTTCATGAAGGCAAATACAATAAAATATTTCGTAATACTTTATATTAATAGGGTAAAAATATATTAATACCTTCCAATAAGGAACCTTGCGTTTGACACAATATGTCCTAGAGTCAGAAATTTAAACCCACCAGACTAGACATTGGGCATTTTGTCCTTTAATGCTAAACAAATTAGTTTAATTAGAAATTACATTCGTATTACTCTTTAAGTAAATGACATACAAATAAATACCTTAGTCACAGGTTTTCTTGTACTAACAGAATTTTATTTAAAATATTCCGTTGTACGAATCTTTTTGAAACCTAGTGCATTGTGTCAGCCTAAGCCAGCATTTTTTATTTTTTATGTAAACCCATAGAGAAAACGCTCCTCTAAGAGGTGCAATCACTTTATTACATATTCTGTTTTGTCTCTAAATCGAAGCGTAGAACAAACAATGTTGTAATTTTTTATTTCTCTGTTCCTTTCCACTGTTAAATTACATTGGTTTATTAGGACAACACTATATTTAATTTATTTAAGAAAAACACAAACTTGTCTTCGAAATCTTAAAATTTTTACAAAGAAAGAATAAAAAACTATTACATAAGGTCCATATTCAAAGAGACCGGTAGCAACATTAATTGTGCCTTATTCGAAGGTGTACCTTACAGGAGGTACTTCTGTATTTGTATAATATTTTAAGTCTTAAAAAATAATAAATAATTCGAAATTAAAAATACAATTACCTGTTGCTATTTCAAACGAGCTAATTTTAAAAGATTGAGTTGTGCCAATTTCAACAGGCCAATTTCTTTGAAAGGGAGTTTGTTGATGATAGAAATCAGAAGAGAGTTTGTTTCAACCTTCAGGTAACTACTCAAGAGTGAAATAAAACATCTCCTGAGGTTCGCTATCATCCAAAAAATTTTATTACCTCTGTCCCCCTCTTCGGTTAGCTGACACCGGACATGCTATGGGTGTCCGGAATGTCCGTTGTGACCCCAGTTCGAGATAGTGAGAAAGTTACAGAAGATGGTATAAATATATCATTCATGACTTAACACGTACTACGGCCTTGAACCTTCAAGGTTCAACAAAGAAGAAAATTGACATTTAAAGTACATATAGTAGAAAATCAGAAACACATTAAATAAAAAAATACTAGAATCTCAATGCTAAACACAAATATATAACTAGAAATTCGCAAAAAAGACCAATCAGATACATAGTTAACTATGAATTCTGTCAGTAAGCCAGTCAAATATTTAACTGTGCATTTAAATACGAGTTTTTTTCTCAAGAGATATTTATAAATTTGAAAGGTAAACAATAAGTCTTTTCAGCAGACATAATTTTTAATTGTATATAAAAGCAGAATCTAAAAGGACAGCAGTTTGCCAAACGCTGCTGTAAGCGAAATATTCTGTTTTTTGCACATTTGTCACCCTTAACGCAGTAATTAGGTTTTTCCATTCCCGGAAATACATCAAAATTAAAAAATTTAAAAACAAGTTGTTTTTAAATAATATCAATAATTATTATATAAAATAAGGGGAATACAGTTTTTTCCCTTCCATTTCCGACTAAGCATCGACTCAAACATTTTTAAACGTTTGTACTTTAATTAAAAATTAAAATTGCATGTCATGTAGCTATTAATAAACCTGAAAATGGTTCAAAATAATAAAAAGTGTATTAAATACATTTTCATCCATACTCCCTGCAAAATTAGTGTAATTTTGTGAGGCAAACATAAATTTTAAAATCTACCTTTGATCTCCTATGAAATCTCCGAAATATTTTGATAAATAATTTTCAAATGTAGCCATTAACGAAACCTATAGAAAGAAGTTTCGAAGGAATAAATAATTAATCTAAAAAAAAGAAATTATTAGAAATTCGAATACAAAAGATTTTACTTAGTTTATGATAAATAAATATGTGACACTATCTTTATTTTGCAGATGCTGTTACTATCTTGTTTTTTTATTTTCAACTTTATCATATACACAGAGGAAAATTCTTTACCCAAATTAAAAGTTTTAATTTTTTTTAATGAAAATTATCTCTTTTAGGACTAAAGGCAAAAAATGTTAAAGACATAGGAGAGAAAACCTTACAATTAAAAACTTCGAAAAAAATCATATTTAATATTAATGGTCCTTTGCTACTCACATGTGTTTAAATTTTAATCAGTGGAAGCTGAATCAATTATTTTTCTAAAGTAGGTGCTAAGACAGTTCTTCGCCAAATTTCAATGCTTGCGACCCAATATTCAATCATAATTTTCATCGCGCCCCCCTTCACACAATAAGAATGATTGAGTGCAATAATAATTCCCTTTGACGTTAAAGCTACAAATACATGATTTTAATTATAAACTGTACAAATTATCAAGATAAATATTAAATTCTGTATATGACAAGCCTATTGGATTACTAGTAATTTTTAAACTTGTTCTTAATTTAGAATTGTGAATGGTTTCCGACTACCTTAAAATTGTAAATTATGCTAAAAATTGACAAAATTTTTTTATGATTTTATTTTTAGGCCATCTTATTAGCTTTTTAAAAATATCAAGTTTATTGTTTTCTGTTCACTAGAACAAAAACTATAAGTGATTTAGTAAGAGAAGATGCCAATTACTTTGAGCAAGATATATGTCATACTTTAACAAGCGTTTTACTCGAAATGTTTTTTTCTTTTTTTTTGAAAATGCTTAAACGGGACCAGCGATTGCTCGAAAAGTTTTGAAAATAATTAACTGAATTTTTTGTGTATGTTCTGTATAATAGTAGACTTGTTTTAACCTTAAGATTTATTAATCACTGTTTTATTTCAAAACTTACAGCCCCTTATGTGAATATAATCAATGTTTTTTTAAGCAAATTTTATATAACAAATAAGATAAAGGGCTCCAGTTTTTGAAAAAATTAAAATATCTCTTATATCTTGAAGATTACTTCAAAAATGAATAAGATAGCAACGCATCAGAATTGAAAAATTGAAAATTTGTTTATAAACTTTTGGTACAGAATGGGCCGCGTTTATATTTTTTGTCAATTTTTACCCATTTTTTCCCATTTTAGTAAAAATAATTTCTGTTTCCCTACTTAATTTTAGAATATTTTTTATCAAATGTAATAAACAAATCTAAAAACAACAAAAAAATCTCCATACCTCCCTTTTTTTTAAAAAAAAAAAGTTGTCACAAGTCGTCGGATACCCTAATTATCAAATACATTGTGCAGTACTGATACATTTAGAAGTATATTATATCAGTGTAAAATGTGTATCTTATTCTTTTTTTATGTCCGAATGTATATTTTGTTTCGCTTCCTTTCAGTAAATTTGTAATTTTTAAAATTTTTTGCTTTTGACTTTTCGATATGCTCGCGTCCCCCTCACGTCCACACAATTTCAGAAGCACTATACTAAGAGATAAATATTAATATATATAAATACTTGAAAATTTATATGCTGCTGAAGTAACGATTACGTACGTTAAAAATATTAATTATTGTATTTAAGAGATTTTATTTGTATAACCGATTTCTTGCTTGTGTGTGGAATAGCTGTATAAATGTTACATTAATATAAATAAATATTAATATAAGTATCTCACTTGAGAGAAAGTTAAGAAAAATAATGAATTAAAAAAAAGTTGCGAGATTGCTTAAAAATAATCTCCCTAAAATAGTTTGGTGGTTCATTTTCTTCTCGAAGTTACTAATTCAATTAAATAACTCATAATAAAAACAAATATCCAAAAAAAATTTTTAATTAAAAATATAGTTTTAAGTATTAGTACTTACGTGTTTTATCCCCATTAATCAAGATTTCGGAACTCTGATCAGTGTGGTAAGTTACGAAATGCGATTCCTGTAAAAACTAAATACTTTTAGTTGACGAAGCGATGTTCGATAGACAGAAACTGATTTGGCCAAAAAGTTTCAAGGATTTACTCTTTACCACGACAAGCTGAAAAAAAGTCTTGTATGTGTATTTTCTCTTATTACATACACTCTTACCCCACTGCTGGGGTAACGAAAATGCCACCGTTCAGGAAGTTCAGGGTGAACGATCGCAAAATGCCACAGTAGGGTCAGCTAAAATTTTTGGACCAGGTTGAAATCTACAGTCAGTGGCGTAACGTACATCCCGCATCACGGGGGGGGCAGTGCTCTAGGGGGTCCAAAGCCTGACAGCCGCCAAGTACCTACCCTTTGTAAAATCCAACTCGGGAGCCAAAAACTTGACTTTGCACGGGGGCTCAAATGTTCTAAGTTACGCCATTATCCACAGTCCAGTAAAAAATATCTACTCCATAGATTATTTAAGCCCGTGCCACTCCAGGGAATACAACAATTACGGAAATCTGACGATTTCCCGGGATCCTCTTCATGTCAGTGCAGTGAAATTCTTGTCATGATAAGCATATCTACCTGCATCCCGAGATTGAGTGCCCATAAACTTGCAAAGTAAAAATTGCTACGTAATACAGCTTTTGTTTTTTAAGAGATAAAATCCTTACAAATTTTACTAGCAATGGTCGACTTTCCAATTCAGTCTAAAACAAAATAATAATTTTCCACGTTTCCAAAGTGTAAATGATAATGGTTTAGAAAATGATTTCATCCAAATTCTTTCGTAACAAGAATATATATATGTATATTTTTTCAAATTCGGTCTAAATGCCGCCCCGGACATGGTTCCGGTTTGTCAGGCCATAGAACCGCCCCTGTGGGCATAGTACGTAAGAGTTGTAAAACCATAAGCAAAAATCACTTCTGTCCTCTAATTTGTTTTTCTAAATTGTAAGGTTATTATTAAATTGAAAACTTGAAATTTCCTCAAATGCATATTGCAATTTAAACATTATTAGATTAACCGTATTAGATATTTTCGTACAGACACTTTTCGCAAAAATCCTTTTTAGACACCTTTGTTAAGCATCGATCCACATTGCGCTGCTAGTGCCGCTATTAAGCATAAAAAACCGTTTTTAGTACGGTATTGTCAGATGCACCACGAAAATTGCTATCAGATGAAGGATGTTTGTAAAGAATAGACATTTATTGACAATCGACCAACACATTGTGCACTAACATTCTACTTTTTCTTAAACTATGCTGTGCTATCGGGAAATCGGGATTTGATTTTCTAATAACGATTCAAAATATTTATGTTTGAAAAATTCGTAAAATTTTTTGCTTGATTGATAGAATCAAATACGGCCTGTGGCCGCCCCTTGTTTTGGCCGCCCGCGTGCGGTGCACGAGCTGCACACCTGCTAGGATCGGCCCTGCCCGCGGTAATCCTATTAATTTCAGACGATTTTAATTCGATTTCTTTTTCAATTTAACCATTTCCATTGCAATGGACTCGATACACCTGACGTCATAATCACGTGATGATGTACAAAACAAATAGCCACGTGTTTGATTCGACTGAGTATTTTGGCGGAATTTTCGTATTTACATCTACTATAAAAAACAAATGAAAGTTGTTCCAAAAGAAATTTCGACTTAAATGTGTGTGCTTTTTAATTATTTCATTTTCAATATTTTTGTTTTTATCAAATACTCTGACGATTTTTAAAGTTTTAAAAACAGTGAAATATTTTCTGAGCATTTCGAATTCAGAATTTTAATTTTGCAAACATACACAGATCAGGGTACCACTTCTGTGATCTATTCTGAATGCTCTGTATTTGTTAAGTATGTAGTTGATTACCTACGTTTTTTTTTCAATTCCTACTATTAGTTCACACTTTCTCAATATTTATTTATGTGTTGTTTAAATTTTCAATCGTTAGTAAAATACATTTTAAAGCGCTCGATTGAGCTAAAATTTTATATACATGATTATTTTGGTTGACAATACAGAATTTAATTAATAAAAATTAATTGATTAAAACTAATTATTCTAATAATTATAAATACATCCATGTTGGCATCATTTTTGGCGACATAGTGACCATTTTGGCGACTTGTGTCCAAAATTAAAAAGGTTTTTTCTCACATTTTAAAACATTCAGTTGAACTGAAATTTGAAGCACATTTGTTTTGGATAGCAATGCAATATTTTAATGATAATTAATAAAAATTGTCACTTAATGTTGTGATTCTTCATATGTATACACATATTTATATTAACTATAATTATTTGATAAAAAGTAACTAAAATAAAATTTTTCTTACCTAAGAAGGAATTGACTTATTTTTTTTATAATACTTGTTTTGTTATTTTAAGATTATTTTCGACAATTTTACAAGCACTACAGACAAAAATTTGAAACTGAACTGTCTTAATAAAGAAATTTGTTCTGTTAAATTTTATTGGAATAAAATCTCACTCTTAAATTTTGCCATCCATTTAGTAGCAATACAAAATACTTTTAAACTTATAGAAATATCATCATAACTTTGTTCATTTTATTTCCTAACTGTGTATATAATGTTATTTTTTATATATCTATGCATTTTCTATGTTGCAGTCATTTGAAATTTTATTGTACTGTGTGTTGATAAATGTGTCGACTTCAAAGCATTTCAATTTTGCAGACACGAAAAAACAAACCAGGGTTCTACTTCTGGGACCTGTTCTGATTTTCTAACTGATGAATAAGCATGCAGTTGAACTCACCTACATTTTTTTTTCTTTATAAAGCTATTTTCACTAATTTAACAAGCATGATAGATAAGATTTTGAAACTGAACTGGCTCAGCAAAGTCATTGTTTTGTAATTTTCAGAACAATACACTTACAAATACAAGTAAATTAATGAAGTTCATATGTAATTTAAAAAATATGCATCCATAAATGTATAATGCTGTATGGTGAAGAACATACAATATATTTTAATAATTTGTGAGATTCATATTCCACTATTTTTCCAGAAATCAGGGAATAAATCAGTTCGATACTGAAGAGCTAGATCATATAGAAATTGAGAAGCACGTATCTATCTATATTTTTAAAATACTGATTGCATTAACTTTTCCTAATATTAAAAAAACAATTACGATAAAAGAAAATTTCTAATTATCAATTTTACTATACTACAACTGACATTTTAAATTTCCCGTTATTTTTATTTTACATTTTTATAAGCTTTAAATTCATGAGTAGTTACATATACATGCATAATTATGAAAAAAAAATTTTAAAATTCTTTTAATACAGGGATAGCAAACGTTACATTCTGATTAAGTCCAGCACTTTCCATTCCTTCCTAGATAAGCTTGCCTTTCACAAAACAGAATAGAAGCAGAAGAATATTGTACAGAAAAATAAATGCATTGCAAATAACATTAAGTGATTTGCATATGAAAACCTTAACAGAGGGTTTCATGGCAAGAGATTTTTTAGTGTATTCAATGTTTTAAATATTGAAAATACCTTAATGTCCCCCCAAAATAATATTTTGCAAGTGATTGATATGTTTTTGGTAAAATTAAGGACAGGTGTGTCCAACACACACACACAATAGAACATATATTTAGTTAACCTAAAATGTACACATCTTCACAGTAGTTAACAGAGATACTTCAGTATTTAATTATCTACAAAATTAGGATGCAAAAATCTGATATGTAACCATACATGTTGTATCAAAAACAGGTATACATACATATAAATCAAAAACTTGTTGTTTTTAATAATTTTAGAATATTTAGAATATAGAAAAAGAAACATTTTTGAGAACCATTCCCTATAGGGAAATGGAAAAATATTTTAATCTACTACAGCTTCTTTAATGTTTATACTTGATGATTAATCAAGTATCATTTTTAAACATTAGAAGTCAAAATTATTTACCATTTATAAAATTACATGTAAAAAAATTATGCAACATTTTGAAAGTCCTTACTCGCTGTGCTATTTTAGGTAAAAGATATGATTGATCGAGAATTGATTTCCAAATATAATAAATTAAGGAATTAAAATTTTAAATTAAAATCTGTGTATAATAGAATATGTTTATGTCCATTTATGGAATATAGAAGTCCTGCTCGCTCTTACATGATCAAAATAAAAGTCATTTTTGAATCCCTAATTCTTTTACTAAATAAATAAATAATTGAATAATTGTAATATATTTGTATGGTACCTATTAGCACAACATTTATTTTTCAGAGTTTGACTGTAGTATAAACCTATCACACACTTGTACAATTTTTTTTACTATGTATTACAAATAAGCATTTATAGGTATTTGCACAATTTGTAGAAGATTTATCATTATTGATTAGATTTGTGCTTTATATCGATTTATTTTTACATAAATATAAAAGTCTAAAAGACTCATGAATATTGATATTATCCTGCTTATAAGTCCTGAATAAATTTTTCGCATTGAGTTACTTACAAATATTGACCCAAGAAGAGTACTTGGATCAATTATATATTTATTGAGAATTAGGATCATGAAACCAAATCTGGCTTTATGTATAGACATTTGATTCCGTGGGATGTTGTTGCATTATACAGCCAATAACTGGAGCTGTTCCAGCTCATGTTTGAACACAGTAATAATAACATAATTTTTAAAGTTCTTGATGTGTTTTTGCTTGGCAAAATTATTTGGCAGTTTAATACATAAGTTCCTAATTTTGGAATGGTATGAGTACTGATTTAGCATTTCTTTGAAAAACTTTGAAGTAATTTAATATTTTGCTTAAGAATAATTTGGGAAACTGAAAAGTTTCTTGAAATTTAGGATTTTCCTTGTAAACTAATGCTATAATTAGTTAATTATCTTGCTTATAAGTAGTAGAAACTTATTTTGATTAGAATGGAATTCCGTTTATTCATGATAAACTTTGGTAACTTGTTGATGTTTAATAATGATTTTAATCTTTAATAATATAATTTGGTGGCAAGCTTCTCAATGGTATGGGCCACAAGAAAGTGTCAAAAATTGTTTTTTTAAATGTTTAGGGCATTGTGAGGCCTTAAAATAGTATGATTTATAACCATACATTGTGAAGTTTTTAAAAATGTTATAAAATACTAATATTTAGCAATTTTAGTCTTAGTAGTTATCACCTACAAATGTTTGAATTTTTTTTATAAATTATTGTCTCCTTGGGGAAAAAATGAATTATATTAAAATATGGGAAAAATTTTAGAAATTGTTTGAAACATGCTAAATTGTTTTCGTGAAAATTTTTACATATAGGAGCATACAAAATTTTTGTTAGCTAGTTTATTTTAGTAATTACAATTATTTAACATGCATCATTTATCAACATTTAATTTTTATATTACATGATTATAATACAAGTGAAGCATGTGAAAATTTTATTTTTTTAACAAAGAAATTCATTGCAATTTAAAAAATGCATTTTTCATATTCTATTGAAAGATTATTGGAGACATTACTTCATTATGTACTCATGTGAAGAGTATTTTTTCTAAGATGTATTCCAAAAGAGAATTTTTTTTTGTCAGTTTCAATCTTTATTTGCATTAATATGGATACATAAAATTGAAACAGTGTTATTGTATACTAATTTTTTAAACAACTGTTCTATAAAAATTCCAAAGACATAGTAAGATCTTTTGAAATATATGATGATTCTGTAATGAAATAACACATTAGCCAGCTTTGATTGTCTGACTTTACTTAGTAATTATCATTTACAAAGGTTTGAAATTTTTTTAGAAATTTCTCTTTAAACTGTCTTCAAAGTTTAAAAAAGAAAATACTCTTATACTATTAAGTTAAAGAAAGGAATCATGTTAATACATAATTTTTAGAAATAATGATTAACTTTATTGTATTATTCTTTATTATAAATTATTTCTTATGAGTTATTGAATTGCATATAAATTATCCAATAGATGTAAACCAAACGAATATTTCCATACAATTTTAAAAAATAAAACAATTATTAACATTAAAAACTTTGATATCCAAACAATAATACTAAAATGGATAAAGGAAACTTAATATAAATTTTAGAAAATAACAAGTGAAATTCACAGGCTATTTTTTCATAATTACAAGAAGTTTCTATATAAAAGAATACAATTAATATCAAAAATTTATTAATAAATACCTTTCCAAACGAATGAATGTATCCATCTGCTCTGAAACATGACACATTTTAGAATGTAAAAATTTTATTTTTACGTTGATCCTACTCATTAGCAGTATCTCTTCCTATATTCACGCACTACAGCCGAAATATTAACTAATCATTCTGGCTCGCTAGTCAAAACAATTCTTTGTTTTGGCAAGCCACTCCCTATTAACAGCTGCACGCATTTTTCTCGGAAAAATTCGCTTACAACATAATTTGTGACAGTAATAGATTTCTCCCAATTCCAGAAGCAATTTGTTCAATAGAGCGCTGTATAATTATTTAAATCATAATGTGGCGGGCACTTATAAAAAATAATTACTAAGCCTATAAGTATACAAAAATTCGAAGCCAAAGGATGGAAGTATAAACTAAACTTAAATCTAAAACTATAAACTAAAACTACATATATTTAGTCCCTTTTCTTAAACTAAAATAGTAGAAAATATATTAAAAATATTTAAAGTACTAAAAAGAATTTAAAGAATATAAAATAATAATGTTTACAAATTTGAAAGTTAGCGTGCAGTCACAAGAGTCATACCATTAGCTGTTATTTGTTTACATGATAGCACGTTGTTAATCACGTGATGATGGCCACGATCGCAGCGCCTCTAGTGATGAATCGACCCCATTCCGAATCAAACTATTATTTCAGTCTTCTGTTTTATTTAATACTATTTTCGATTAGAGATATTTCTCATATCATTAGTGGGTACTAGGATATTTTTTTGGAAAAAAGAATGAGTGCTGTTTTTTTTAATTATTGCAATAAATCTTTTATTTTACTTTTTAAAAGTGTTTTTTTTTAACGTTCCTTGTTTGCTGAAATTCGTTGAAGAAATTTGCATTTTTTGGAACATAACAATTTTTCAGTACTTTTTAATTGCTATGCATTATCAATTTTATTATATATTATGTTATTATTTTAATATAATATATTTTAAAATACAATTATTATTCTGTGTAATAATCATATAATATTCGTTATGTGTAATAATTATTTTATAATTATCATGTTATCTCGTTATAATTGTTATTTATTTCTAAGTATTGTTATTTATTTCTAAGTATTATTGTTATTTATTATGTTATTTATTTTTAATTATTATTTTGTTATTTATTTATGTTAAATGAGTGTTCTTATATATGTACGACTCTTATTACATTACAATTAGAAGATTATTCTTTTTTTACAAAGACTATTAAATTATATGATTATTATAAAAAATTATTAAATTTAATTCTTTCTGAATATATAATAGTTATTTTTTTGTACATGAATATTATATATCATAATTACTATAAAATTATATTATAAGATTATTGTATTCTGCATAAGTTTACTATTAGTAAATATGATTTATTTTTTGATTTTATTGATATTCATTATTTATTGATCTTGGATAGTTTCGATCTCTTCCAATATTCTTCATTTGAAATGGATTTTAATGTATTTCAAAACAGTTCTTTAAAATTATTTTCCTGACGAGTCTTACCGCTAGGCCGCCATCCTGGATTTCATTGCAACAACATGCGCTGCTTGGCGTAATTCTTTATCTGGCTAAGCAGCGCTTGGCGCCTTGCCCCGTGATATCAAACTAGTTCCATGAATAAGATAGGTAGCACTTCTGCTATCCTTAAAAGGGACGAAACCGTAATGTTGAGGATGAAATTTTCGTTCTACAGCAAGAAGTTATAATAATCTATTGCTTAGAACGCTTTTAAAGGTTTTTGAAAAGATGGAAGTCATGCTATTGATCTGTAGGATGAGATTTGAGTTTTGTCTTTACATGGCTTGGAATCAGAAGGATGACGGAATGCTTCCAAGAGTTTGGAACGATTGCATTATCACTTAAATTTTGAAAATATCTTAAAATTACATCCCAATCCCTGTGTGATTAAGCTTTTTAAGAAAAGATGCTGTGATATGATCAGCCTCAGGATTTGAATTTTTGGAAAGTTTTATTGCTCTATGTATTTCAAAAATATGAAAAGTTTCATTAAGTATGTTATCCAAAGGAATTGGCTCGTGATAGGCGTTTTTAGATGCCAAAATTCCGTACATATATTTGACTGAGGTTGAGTACTGAAGTTATTATTGACTTGAAGAATATTATACTTGATATCTATATTATTAGCCGTCGAGAGCTTTTTTGAGAATATTAAAAAATATCTTTGGATTAGAAACATTACTACAATTATTATCCCAGTACAATCTTGACATTTTTTATATGAAATCTAAGTTTACTTGCATATTGCTTGTATTTGATCCATAATAGGGCAGAAATGCTATGTACGGCCTTTTTTCTGAAAGTTTTTTTTAGTTCATAAAAATTATGGCAAGTACCATTCAACTATGGAGGGAAAGATTTGTTAGAGGTTTTAACTTTTCTAATATTATTATGAATAATTTTCGAAATTGCTTCTGTGACATTATCTATATTTTCTTCTGGGTCGTATAATATAATATGCATTTTTTTCCCACCCATTGCCAGTCTATTTTCATTAAAGATTTTTTACTAGGCTTGAGTAGTGAAAACTCAGTTATGACTGGACTGTGATCACTTTCAAATTAACAATCTGAAACGTAACAACTAGTATATCCAGAGAGATTTGAGGATCAAATTGTAAGATCAAGTTAAGAAAATTTACCCGTTGAATTTCTGTAAGTAGCAGTTGTGTTAACGACTATTGAATTGGAATCAGTCAACCAATCAACAAAAATATTACTGAATTTTAAAATGTGATCTGATCCCAATATCGGGTAATGAAGATTCAAATCACCAAAAATGAAAAATGGATCTGTTAATGAGTCAGAAAGGATTTTATTAAGGTAATTAGTCCACGTGGTGCGTAGATATTTATAACATAAAAAGAAATGTCTTTGAAATTTATTTTGACAAGTATTTCCAAATCTTCTATTTGTGCTATCTGAAGGGGAAGTTGTTGAGCAGAAACATTAGAAGGTACAGCTATTAATAATCCACCTCTTGATCTATTTTGTCTGTCTTTTCTGAAAACTTTTTTCCTTAGTATATTAAATCTGTCTCCACTTGATAAAAAGGTTTCTTGAAAAATCACAAGATATCTGCTTGTGAAAAGGGAGGGATATTTAACCAAATGGTTTTATTTTTTAAGCTTATACACAGTTCCATTGTAAGAAATTCATAAGTATTAAAAAGAAAAAAAAATGCGTGTACCACACGATAGAAGTGAAAACTTTGTATTGTTTTTCAGGCATTATGGATATTAGTATTGGGGTGATAATAGTTCAAGGGGGATATATTAGTATTGTCACATTAAACTAATTATTCATGTGTCGGTACTCGTAAAGTAATATTTTTTGAAAAATATACAATCCTATTTGTGAATTACATGTGTTCTAAAAAGAGGTTTATGGTAGTGAAATAGGTTGTAAATATACTTTTATACGTTCAAGATTATTTAAATATCTAAAAAAAACTCCGTCAAGCGTTGCTCAGTATTTCGTCGTGTTTTCACTTGGATCATGTGACATAAATTGAATTTTGATTTTAAAAAATAAACTGTTTTTGTCTTTTGAAAAAAATCTACATTTAAATTCCCACTTAAAATCATAGATAA
Organism: Trichonephila clavata; assembly: GCA_019973975.1. Taxonomy (NCBI): domain Eukaryota; kingdom Metazoa; phylum Arthropoda; class Arachnida; order Araneae; family Nephilidae; genus Trichonephila; species Trichonephila clavata. The sequence goes on along the minus strand of BMAO01009788.1, from coordinate 70,327 downwards.
TTTGTTAAGGAGCCGATTCCTTTAGCCTCGATCAAGAGCCGATACATTTTTGTGAATGAATTCGATAATTTTGTCCACACTTTGATTTAGGGAAATATAAATAGCAACCAATATAATTATTTGTCCATTTTCCTCTCTACATTTCGCTGCATAAATTCTTTCGATTATGACTGATTAATCCCAAATGATTCTGTAGTATTTGATGCTACATCCATTCTCTATGTTGTATAATAAAAGAAATTATAAAGAAGTATATATGCACATTGAATAAAATATGATTCGATTATTGAATATTTAAATAAATAAAATAGGGAAAAATAAAAAGCAAACATTAATTTGATTGGCCTTAAATTTTTTCATTTTTCGATTATCCTTCGCCGTTAAAATTTCTTCATTGCACTTTTTTGAATAATTATTTAAGCATACATTCCCGAATGTAATAAACATTTTTTTTAAAATATGCAAGTGCAGGTTTGTTACAGTTAACAGAAGTTGAATGAAACAAATGCAAGACATTCCACAATTCACGTAATTCCAGATATGCTTCTGTTCTGCTTATAAAACAAGATAATTGGCTATCATCTTTAAGGTATTTTGACTTGAATCTCTTCGATATTAACAAGTTAAAAATAAAATTTTCCTCTGAAATGATTTTCATAACAATATCTTTGAGCATTTTTAAACCTCATCTATCCAGAGAAGTAAAATATTTTGTTCCTTCGGCATTTTCTGAATCGAAATTGGATTTTTTTATCTATAACAAATATATATTTGCAATTGGATCATTTGAATTTTATATTATGCACCCAATAACCCGCTACGTACATTAAAAAACTTGACTCTTCTACTTAAATATATCATATTTTCTTAAAAATTCCCTATGGATTGTCTTTTTTGAAGTTTGTATCAACTGTTCATCTTTTGGAAAACAAAAAACTAACTATGTAAGCACACAAGAGGGGATGGCTGAGTATTATTCAAAACCCGGGGAAAACACCCCATTTTCAGTCACGTGATTTCTTTTTAGGGGTGTGTATGTCGCAGACTATTGAACCTTGACCGACCCTGTCTAAACACGATTTCCGATGAAAGACGAAAAAAAGCGAATGAATGTTACATTCCGGAGCGTGACGCTTCATTCAAGTTCACTCTTCTGCAAAACGCGCCTAAAGCAGTTATTTCAATAATTCACCTAATTTCTAAGAGTTTCCTCCCCTTAGAGGAAAAAATATTTATATTAAAATGCTGAATGAGAACATATACTTTAGGCGCGATAGGGAAAAATTTTGATCGTAAATTTTTTCGATGCGCGCGCACACACTAATAACTCTGGAAGTTACTGAGGGATCTTGGCTATGGGTGTCGATCGAATTAAAGTGCCCCCCCCCATGTATTTGATATCTATGTGGTTGGGATAGGGGAGGGCTTGCACGCTTAAATATCAGTTCTCCATGTTATTCCTATAGGGTAGGATATTTTCTAACATGCCACTTTTTTGGTGCTAGGGGACTGATATTTGGGGGGGGGGGTCTCAATAACCAATGTTATAAACCATATCTGTTGGGAGGATATCCCAGTGTTTTTTGTTTTGCACGGTTTTCTAAGCAACGTATCGACCATGTAAAAAAGAGTTGGGTGTAATGACAAAATATGCCCAACCGTACTTTTTGATCTAAAATGTTTAATTTCACTCATTTCTTACATTAAATCTACGAATAAAATTTTGTTTCTCAAAAAGTATTGTCATTCATTGAATGTACCTTTAGTTTATTTAGAAAAATTTGTCTATAATCCTCTTCTCCTCTTATAAGTGTATATAATTTGATCAAATAAATACACATATTTCAACCCTTGTATTTTTCAATTCCTATTATTTTAGTTCACACTATCGCCAGTAATATTTATTTATATATCTTGTTCAAATTTTCCAACAGTATTAAAATACTTTTCATTCATCCACCCAAGTTCAAATGCATTTTTTTCAACTTGTAGTGGAAGACGCTTGATGTTAATGCAGTTTTATAAAATATTAATTCATTAATTTATTTTTAATAATTATAGTTTAAGAGATATTTCAGTCGATATACCTCTAAATGGCAGCACCATTGGATAAAACAGTTTTTGTTAAATTTGGGATGAAAAAATTTAACTTAACTTGAATAACCATATGCTAGTTAGACATCAGAATTCCATTTACACTGATTTTAAGATACATTCTTTCTTATTATATTTAACTTTTATCAAAAAAATGGAGGAACAAATTTAATGTGGTTGAAAAGTTTTATTGTTAATTTAAGTGATTTGGTAATTAATATTGTGATCCTTTCATATGTACGCATTTATATTAATAGTAATTATTTAATAAAAATTAACGAAATTGAAATTTTTCTTTGTTGACGTTAGTAGGAATTGACATAAATTTTTCTTTAGATTACTTGTTAATCAATAATACACAAAAAGAGATTCTTGCAAATTTTAATGAAACTTTTATAGTAAGCTAATTTAAAGATAATCAATGTAGATTTATTGTAATTGCATGCTAAAAGAAGGAAAAACGTATCTCGACATATGTCGGCACAGATAAATTAACTATTTATGCATTATATAAAATGTGAATAACTCTATCAAAAATATAAAAATGTACTGTAGCATCTAGTGTAATAATGTAAAAATAAATTTATATTCAAAAACTAAAAAGAATATTCAAACTTTTATGACTCAAGTAACTAATCTAAAATATATTTTTAAGCAAATTTGATTAGAATTGAATTTTCCAGATACTAAAGAAAAGTTTCATACAATATAAAGTAAAATTTACCACAATAGTAAACTAATAGTAATAAGGAATTTAGAAGGTATAGTAAGTTTTTTTTAAGAACTTGACTCCTTTGCAACATATCTATTCTAAGTTGTGAAGAGACATTATTTTCGAACTACGCTGCAGTAAGAAAAATTTACGAATAAATTTCTTCAATTTTTTAAAAAACGAGATTCACGTGTTTTGTTTTGGAATACTAATGCGTGTGTGAATTTTTATAGTAAGTATTATATGGTGCTCGCGATTTTATCAACACTATATCAAATATGTTTTTACCCTTTTCTACAAATCCTTGTAAAAAATATATGTTTACATTGTAAAATACTTCTCTCAGCATCTATTTTGCTCCCCCTCCTTTATCTCCAAAAAATTCTCCACGGAAGGAAAGAATGTATATTTAAAAATGATTTATATATATATATATAGGGCTTCCTTAAAATTCTCGCCAAAGTTCTTTAATATTGATAAGTCTTTATATATATTTTCTTACCATCCCTATATACCCGGTGTAAGCATTACGTCGATTGAGATTGACCAGTGAACCACCTAGACATTTTGGGGTGACTGCATATAAAGTTTAGCAGTTAGTAATTATATACGAAAAATTCAAGATTGGATGACAGTACGCAGGCTAAGCCTTCTACTGACTATAACAACAAAAATAAACTTTAGATAAAAATAAAAAATATTTTAAATATATTTTGAACTGTTTCATAATAAATGTATCATATGATATAATTATATTTGGAGCTCCAACAAAATTCCCAACTTTGTCAGATCCTGGAGGATTAACAACAACATATTTGGGGATATTTTTATTAAATTTGTATCTTGCGTTTTGCTTTAATCGCTGTTTTAAAAGTGTTTTTTTTATTTTGTACGTTAGTACATATTTCATACTTAATATTATAATAACCTTTCTCGTTCCATACACCATTACGCCGCCAAACATATATTTTTGATTCTGTCGATTGTCGGGAACAAAAAAACAGCAAAAAATAAATTACTGAATAAACATTAACACTAATAAATAAAGAAATTACTAAAATCAAATAATTAATTACCTTTACGTACTTTAAACATGGAGACTATTATGAATCGAAAAAAAATGAAGGGTAATAAGTGAGGGTACGAGAAATCGTGAGCCCCTCCTTTCTGTGCGCCACTGACACTGGGTGGACCGCAACTCCTTGAAAAAATTAGAAGTAGCCCGCCCCTGGAAAAGTCTGCCCATCCTTGCTATATACCGAAAAATCTGCGCTTTTTCATGTGCTAGAGTTTCGGTCACTCTGAAACTTTCTGCTGCGGTCAACTGACGTATTTTAGCTGTTCATCTGCTGGACATGCTTCCACAGATTGTAAATTGGAGCCGAAATGTATTAATTGCTCTCAACCCCATTTTACTGACTCAAAAGTATCCCTAAAGTGGGAAACTGAAAAATAAATTCAAAAATTAAAAACTAATAAAATATATCATAAGAAGCACGAAAGTTAATAGTCCCACAGAAATTTCAAACTATTGCTCAGGTTGCCAAATACTCTACTATAAACAGTTCTACACAAACAGATGAAAATATAACAAAATAATATACCCATCTTTAAATTTATTTTAACGATTTCCTTAACTCCCAAAACCAAATATATATCAATATTCAGTCCTGCAGTTTCCACATCAACCCAAGCACAAATCTTACTATCTATCTCTTCAATTGCAGCTACTGTGTCAGCCTTAGCCCCACATATTCCTCTATCTAATGCCATATTTTCCACCACCAATAATTTGGTTCAACTCTATTGAATCTCCATTAATCATATTCGTTTCCACATCCAAATATCGTATTCAACCCCCTTCTGCATCTACAACACAGGATTAAAAAAAAACATCAAAAACTCCCTCTGGCAAGAAAAAACATATATTAAAATATTAAATGAAGTAAAAACAGAAATAAAAATGTCGCAGCACAAACGCCGGGAAAATACTTCCATATTGGATTCCTCAGACGAAGATGCGATTGAATAAGATGTTGCAGAAGAGGAAGTAGAAGTAGATACAATACTTTGGTTGACCCCTTTGGCCGCGGTAGCGAGGTGGTCGTGGCTGTCATGTCATGAGTTCCATCCCAGTACCACTAAAGACCCACCGTATAGGGGAGCGATGCACGTTAAATACACTTGCGGTTTATAAAAATAAAACAAACAAAAAATGTGTTCTGTATATGAGAAAGTGGAGGGTGGGTGGGTGCTATCAATTTCTTACTATAATATAAACATTTTTCTGAAAATGAAAAAGAAAGAAAAAAAAGGCTCGTGATGTGAAAAAAATAATTTATGTTTTAACTGCTAAATATTTTTAATTTTTATAAAGCAATACGTTTAGAAGTAATGATACGAAATATAACATTATATCAATACGTTTAAAAGGTGAGAATATTTGATTTTAAACTGTGTGACTTTCCGATGAGCTAGAGACTTGAAACTTGGACCATATCTCAGAAGTGGATGAAAATGCATGAAAATGTGATAAAAGAAGGGGGAGAAAAACCAAAAGGAGGAATATTTTATACTTTTTAAGTCCGTTGTAAAAACAGGGCACCTTAAATTTTTTTTATTTCGGACTTTTTTCTTCTTACCACAAATTTTATTTGTTTGACCTGTTCTTTTGAGACTTAATCTAATATAAAGATACGGGACTCATCCGAGGCCCCGTAAACGGAGAGAATAAATACACTTCAGACCCTTTAATTAAAATCCATTGAAGAGCAAGACTTATTCCAGCAGCCACGTAATTCTGGCTCCAAATATCAAACTCAAGGATAAATTCAACAATGAATAAATAAATGACAGTTTAAAAAAACTAAAAAACACGCTTTTATTGTAAATCGAACTAAAAAATGAAAAATAAATTATAATTTTAAAAAAAACTAAAGAACACGCTTTTATACTGAATCGAACTAAAAAGTAAAAAAATAATTCTTAATATAAGAATAAAATGATGAACGAGAAAATTAATGTCATTGGGGTAAAAGCGTGGGGTGTTTTATAAATATATCAATTGTTATAGTTCCTAACTTCTTTCAATTCCGAAATTGCACCCTACGCTTTTACCCCAATGACATTAATTTTCTCGTTCATCATTTTATTCTTAAAAAAAGAATTATTTTTTTACTTTTTAGCTCGATTCAGTATAAAAGCGTGTTCTTTAGTTTTTTTAAATTATAATTTATTTAAATAATTGAACTCAGAATTTGTAAATTTTTTAAGGAATTTTCAATACGCATTCATAAAAAGATGTATTCTACGAATACCAATTATGTTATCGCAAAACCCATATCAACTTTTGTTATGCATAGTTTGAGGTACTTGTAAATCAAATTTCATGCGTGTACGTAAATTTTTGTTGGAGTAGCATTTTAAAATCACTTCTCAAATTTGAAATTTTCTCCTTAAAAATTAAATGCCTAGCTTTTTATGAAATTTTGAGCACAAAATCTGTTTTACATAGTATACACACATAGAAGGCAACCAAAAATATTTTGAAAATCCTTAAATTAAAATTTTTTGCTTAAATCTTACCCGTCTCCTTAATTTACGGTAATGGTCATCAAACTGTGTTACATGGAACTGTGTTCCAGGGGCTCTAGCATACCCAGGGGTTCCATGAGTCACAATAAAACTCAAAGAAAATTATAAATCTGCATGCAAAATGGATTCATGTTCTCTATGAAGTTTGTATATCAACTAGTATCTGAAACTAATCCCAGTAACTAAAACTGAAAATATTATTTATACGTAATTTAACTTTAATTTTAAATATTTTTTGAACTTTTATTATAGTAATAAAATAATATAAAAACACACACACATTTTTTATATGTGCCGTCTATTATATTGTGATTGTTCCATTAACATTATCATGTTCCACGAAATAATTTTATACTCGTTAGTACAATCTTTCGCAAAACTTAATAGTTTTGTAATGCAAAATGTACTGTTTTCATAATAGGTGCAGGGAGAGGGAGGGGGCTGCACTTATTACGAAGGAGAGGGAGCAACTTATCGACGTATTAACAGATTCGACATTAAAATCTAAATTTCAGCAAGAACTGCTCTTGAATTTTAGGGTGGAAATTCATGCGAAATATACAAGATTTTCCACGCTGCTATAAACATTTTAATGTCATTTAGAACACAAAACAAATTCAACACGGAATATAAAATACGACTACAAATGATTTCAATAGAACAGGACTTTGACATTTTGTGTAAAAAAATATAAGCATACATCTCAATTACAAAATATTGTCACGAAGATTGTCACGAAGATTGAAATAACCACACGGTTTGATTTAACATGTATTTATTAGAACAAAGAGAATTCTCTTTTACTGAAGGGATTCATTCCGCTTTTATAATGCTAGAAGATTACTCGAGAAAGAAATGGACATACGTGCTGGCGCCCGCTGCATCTAATTTACATATACTAAAGAAGGTTCTAGAATCAGCCAGATTCCAGAGAAATAATAAACAATACTTTAAAATTAACGCACCGGCTTGGATTAGAACCAGTGATCGACGAATCTTCAGTCCAGTGCTCTAACGACCGAGCTACAGTTGAATGATTGCACTTCTCCTTAATACGGCAATATAGTGCGTGTTTATGACATTTGGATCACAAATTAACATTATTAATGAGTAAATTATTTTAAAATTAGACTGAATTTCTTTAATATGAAATGCAAAACATTTTTCATCAACTTTACACATTAAGTATTTGTAATTGGTTGAGTCTACTTTAAATATTATTTTAAGATACATTTTTCTAAATATTTCTTAAGGGGGGAGGAATGGGGCAACTTATAGTTCTAGGGCATTGGTCTAAAAACTTTTTCAATTTATGTAACTCCTAGAACTTGAAATCGTTTTCTTGTCCCTCTAGAGCTAGAAATCGCTTTCGTGGAGCCCCTAGAACTAGAAAGTATTCTCGTAGAGCACCGGCCGCGGTGGCCAAGTGGTCTAGGCATCGGATCATGGCTAGCGTATCATGAGTTCGATCCCAGTACCACTAAAGTTCCGCCGTGTAGGGGTGCGATGCACGTTAAATCTGTCGAGAGCTCAAACGTCCTCCAGTTGGTGTGGTAGTTAGGAGAGGGGGTGCCAGCTCAGGTGTCGTCAGCGTCACTTAACCATGGTTCAAAATTACGCGGACCGTCGCCAAAAGCCCTTGTGTTGCTAATCAGTGCGATGTTAATATTCACTCACTCGTGGAGCCCCATTCCATACTACACTTCGAAGACAGACATGCGTATAAAGAAGTATTGCATTTACTATTAAAAAACATTTTAATTTAATTTTTTAATATAATTTATACATTAATAATATTAATTTGTGATCCAAGTGTCGCTAATCCATACATTAAATTTAGTAACTGGAACATGTACTTCCTTTTTTCACACACACTGTCGCAGCCATAGTCTTTTGAGATTAAAATCAATCTCATTAATGTTCTGATTTTAATTTATTTGTACACTTTCTTTTTGTGGCCGCTTACGTTGAGAAATATATTTCACTTAAACAGTGTTCTGAATGGCATTAAAATGTTTATAACTGTGGAGAAATCCCTTGTATTTCGCATGAAAAAATTTGAAAAGTAAAATTTAGAAGCTCTTCTTATTTAAATTTAGATTTTAACATCGAATCTGTTGATAAGTTGTTTTCTATCCTTCATTACAGATTTCTTCCACAAATGCAAAAAGGTATATTTTCCATTAGAAAACTTGCGTGACTTTGTGCGAAGTTACGAGCATAAAATTATGTTGTGGAACATGAGATATGTAAACAATAGAATATTCATAATCTAGTAGGAAGTGTGTTGTGTGTGTGTGTAAAAATAAAGATAAAAAGTTTTAATATTCTTTTATAATAATAAAAGTATAAAAAAAGTGCTTTTATATAAATAAAATTTTCTGTTTCAATGAATGGGGAGGAGGATGAGCCTTAGTTACCTGTAACTTCATAGAGATCGTGAATTCATTTTGCATACATATTGATTTCTTCTCGAATTTTTTATTGTGACTTGGGGGAAACTTGGGTATACTTTGTGGATCCCCAGGGTTCCGTGGAACACAATTTGAAGACCATTGTTCTAGGTTCCATGAATTAAAAAATTTGAAGACCACTGCTTTAAAGCATCACAGACCAACCACATTTTTGTAAATTAGTACAGTAAATGAATGAAATTCTTGGCAATTACGGTATAAAGTATATATTATTTAATGAACTGTTTTTAAGTTGTTAATTATCTGTTTCATCGCTTATCGCATGCTTATTTTTTACTTTTTGATATTCTTATTTTTTGTTGAGTCACTGTCATTGTACTTGTGCAACGAAGATTTTCTTCGAAAAGCGAATGATTTTTTTGAGAAAATCATTAATAACTTCACTGTAATTAATTTCCATTGCAATATCATTTTGAATGCATAGCAACATCAAACTGTAAAGCTTTACTTTTTTAATTGTATATCGCATTTTAGTCTTTACTCTCTTGAGGGCAGAAAGGTTTCTGTCACAATTCACTAGGTGGTGGTACGATCCCTTCAATTTAAGTTTTTTTTTTCTCTTTTTTTTTCACCCTCCAAACACGTGCCAAAGCGGAACTAGATAGAATAAATACTGAAGATAAACTGCGGATGTGATGTGTCATCGATTCTAATAGCCAGAATGGATGGTAGCGCTTTTCTTTTTGAAAGAGGTGAAAACTAAATTTCCTCCTCTGACGATTTTTTTGCCTTCGATTCTAAGACGCACTAGTGTGCCACGCAGTAGTAAATATTTGAAAAATTATATTCTCGTCGCAATCCATAAAGTGTCTGATAATAGAGGTCAAAAACACAAATTTAGAGTTTTATTATTTATTAAATATGCATCATTTAAATATAATTTTAAACACAAAAATAGGCATCAAAAAATATAACTATCCTTTCAACATAAAAATTTAAAATTGTTCATATACATATAATACATAATGCATTAAACATCTTTTAATAATATTTATTAAATGAAAACTTAAACAACAGAAAATATAAGTATTCGTGCAACATAGTAAAATTAAAATCTTAATGCGAAACATGTCCCTGCAAAATTCTACTCCATATCGCTCTATGAAGGACGTGATTTTTCACTTCCTATTATTACTTCACTCTCCTTATATATAATCAAAATTTCTCTACAAAGAGATGAATAAAAATGATTAAAACTGAAAAGAATTGAAATTGCAACATAACCAGACAACAGAATTTAAAAGAAGATATGAAAAATTAAAATAATAGTTAAATCTATATAAATAAATAAAATTGAAGTGTCTGTTTGTAATTTCAAATTAGCAGCTTTTTACTAAATGCATTTAAAGGTATATACGGTACTTATATAAAAAAAAAACAATTTTTAAAATTTTTGTCTGTCTGTCTGTTTGTTCCGGCTAATCTCGGAAACGGCTGGTGCGATTTTAAAAATTCTTTCATAATGGAAAGCTACATTATCAGCGAGTAACATAAGGTACATTTTATCTCCATATTCCTACGGGAACGGAAACTATGCGGGTAAAACCATGGGACTTTGCTTACTCCCCCCCCCCCAAGATGGCGCAAAATTATACAGTTGGCCAATAATGGAAATTTTAATAAAAATTTTCTCACATTTGTAACAAATAACTGAAATATAGTGTAATTTAGCATCTTTACAAAAACCAAATTTTTAAATGGTTTTTTTATTAAACGTCTAACGTTCATTACGTTACGTTTGTTAAATGTCAAACTTAAACTTTGAGAAATATCGCCAAGTTGGCTAAGAAGTTCTCTATTCCGACAATCCCAGATATATTAATGCAAATTTTCTACCACATTTTAAAGAGGGAAACGAAATAAAGTTTTAGCGAATTGCGCGCGTGATATTGAAAATTTTATGGTAATATTGACAGTTTCATAAAAAGTTTTGATTTTTCGAATGTTTATCACTTTGAATTTTTTTTAAATCTAATTATACAATATTCATATTTTGCACAAAATGTTTCACTTATACTGAATCTAGATATTTTACGTGGAAGAATTACTTTAAAGATATACTAGATAATACTATAGAGGAAGCCATACAATGTCACTCGCCGTGCTTTACGCAATATTTATTTCACATCTTCGGTCTTTCTAATCCTCAAACCTTTTCGAATAAGTACAAAAAGTACATGGCGGAAGATATTTTGCAGCAAATACAAGCAAACATGCCTTTCAATCAACACAGCTACAACAAAACGCAATAAAGGTTTTCAAAATGGTTGGGAAGAAGCTACATGATTTTGGAATGATTATTCCTAGACGTGTCGACGGAAATGGCTTCGATAATGAAATTGCTTGAGAATTAAACTACGATTTTATAGCATTGCAACATCAGTAACAGAATTTATCCCTCAATTAACTCCAGAACAAAGTCACGTTTTCCAACAAGTGTTACACAAAATAGAATCCGGCAGTGGTGCACTCTTTTTTCTCGACGCCCCTAGATGAACCGGAAAAACGTTTTTGCTTAACTTATTATTAATGACCATCAGAAAAACCCAGAAGATAGCAGTTGCTATGGCTTCTTCGGGTATAGCCGCGGCTTTACTGACCAACGGTCGTACTGCACATTCCGTTTTAAAATTATGGCTTAATCTTGCATTTGAAGATTCACTCATCTGAAATTTCAGAAAAAATAGCTCTCAAGCAGGATGCTTCCATAATGCAAGCTTTTAGTGTGAGATGAAAGTACAATGTCTCGCAAGAAAGCTATAGAAGCGTTAAATCGGACTCTTCAGGATTTACGAGATAGTACAGATATTATAGGAGGAATGGTACTTTATTATATATTGGCTGGTGAATTTTCAAAAACTCCCCCTGTAATCCTGTCGCTGATGAAATCAGTCTCAATGTCAAACTCAAACTTTGAGAAACATCGCCAAGTTGGCTAAGAAGTTCTCTATTCCAACAATTCCAGAAATTTAAATGCAAATTTTCTCCCACTTTTTAAAGAGGGAAACGAAATAAAGTTTTAACGAATTGCGAGGCGCGTGATATTGAAAGCTCTGTTAATATTAATTGACAGTTTCATAAAAAGTTTTGATTAATTTAGTAGTTTTGATTAGTTTTGAAAGTATTTATTACTGAATTTTTTTTAACCTGATTATTAATATTCATATTTTGCACAAAATTTTTCACTTATACTGAATCTAGATATTTTACATAGATGTATTACTTTGAAGATATACTAGATATTACTATGGAGGAAGCCATACAATGTCATATGTCATGTTCATATTTTGAAAAACTCTCCCTGTAATCCAGATGGGGTACACTGGCAGATGAAATCAGTCTCTATTAAATCATCAAGCTTATGGGAAATGTTGAAAAATTCAGTCTAAAAATGAATATGAGAGTGCATCTTCATAATGACGTAGATTTACAATTGAAAATCGGTTATGGATGTTTGGACGCAAATGCTGAAGGTTATATTTTACTTTCAGAGAATTTTGTAATGTAGAAGAAAATGATGTAAATCTTATTGTTCAAATTTACCCGGGCTTGCAAAAAAAATTAATTGGGGTCAGTGTTTGCGCGCAAGATCAATATTGGCGCCTAACAATGACATTGTCCATAAAATCAACATTGAAAATTTAAACGACGTGTGGGGGAGGGGGGAAATGAAGAAATATCTAAAATTCACTTGAACTTTCGGGTGTACCCTCACATAAACTTCAATTAAAACTAAATGTACCAGTTATGCAAAATCTCGATGCTTCTCGACTATGTAAAGGAACGAGACTTTGGATCACAAAACTGATGCAGAATATACTTGGTGCCAATATTTTAACATATGTCATGAAAAGAGATAGTGTTATCATACCTCGAATTCCAAGTATCTCCACTGACCTACCATTTCAACTCAAACGATTTCAATATCCCCAGTTTTGATGTTGCTTTTAACAAAGCTAACATTTCAGGTAGCAGGGGTGCATTTGGAAAAGCAATGTTTTTACCATGGCCAACTATATGTAGCCTGATCGGTGTGTCCAATGCCCAAATCTTCACATATTTGCAACTGACGGAAGGACATATAATATTTTATACAGTTCTGTTTTGAGCTCTTTTAAAGAGAAATTATATATTAAACGTAGATACTTTCGATTTTTAAAAATATTAATAGTTTAAGTTATTGAATTTTTGTTGTTAATTATTATAATAAATTACATTTTCAGTTTTTATAAACTAAGATCAATTTTAGAATTTTTAAATTTTATTGGTTCCAGTCAAGCAATAAAAAAATTACCATATTATATTACTTACTTTTTAAAGATAATGATTACGACTTTGACAGTTATTTAAAGACATCAACGCGAGCGGAGCCGCGGGTAAAAGCTAGTATAAAAATATAAAAGAATGGATGCTACAGTATTATCAACGTTGCTGACTTAGGACGGCTTATACATAAAATATTTAAGATGATTGACTGTACGCAGACCTTCGGAGGCAAGTGTATGAAAACTCATGAGATATTGCAAATGATTCAGCTTCATGCAGTACATGAAGGCTGTCTAATAGGTATCTATCCTTTGTCCCAGAGCCTCTGTGAAAAATATATTGTGTGTGCGTGACAGGATAGGGGGATCGTAATCCTATCACAAAAGTAGGACATTGCGACCACCAATCCTTCAACAACACAAAGCACATTGGGCAATCCAGCGGAGATAGTGGCTATTAAGAGTGATGCACTCTGCATTGATGTGCGGCCATTTTTGAATCGATTGAATCACTCTTTCATATGTTTCATTTCTATGGATAGTCTCCAAATACCTTTTTAAATCTGAAAATAGTTTTGCTTGGAGATACAGCAGTCTTTTGAAAACAAATGATGCAGTAATTTTCGCTCAATTCGTCAGTTATCCTGAGATAAATAAAAACTCTGATCAACACTTTTAAAGTAGCACATCAGTCGATGCCCAACGATAGAGATGGCGCGCTTGAGCAGGGAGTTAAAATTCAAGCACGTACATGAACTCCTTCCACTGTCAATGATGTTGTACTAGCATTCCCCATGAAAATTCACAAGTTCTGATGCGTTTTAGGCATACCTTGTATGTGTGAATGAACGGTATCGATGTCCCATATGTGAAATAAAATAAATTTACAACATTATCTACCATGCTTTCCCTAGTTTAATTCCTTTCTTGAGGACAGAAGCAGCTGTTTGTGTTTGAGAAAGAGACGTTTCTAGGACATAATTCAGTTAAGAAACTTAATTGGTGGTGTAGATGAAAATTAATTCCATCCTTCGTGTTTGAAATTACTGTGTTTTTCTCAGTTCCTGAATTTTCTCTTTTCATGATTACGTAAAATGCTCCTTGCGTTTCCTATTTCATCGTATCTCTTTAAAATTTTCACAAGTTATAAAAATAATATAATTCACAAATTTGTGCATTGGTTTTGTTAAAAATTTAACGGATTATATTTTACGTTGTTTTGATTACCTTGAATGTGTGATAATTGGTGAAATATTTCATATAGTATAGAAAATGTATCTTTTTTCATCAAATTTTATTCTGAATTTAAAATCCATGCACATATATATTTAGTTATAGTTCATATACATATAAAACAAAAATTAAGAAAATATCTTAAAAACTAACGCGCAAGGAGCATTTTTAAAAAATCAAATTATAATTTATTTTTTTTAAAAAAAATATTTAAATTGTGAATTATAGTGATCATCTACTATATTGATTCCAATTTCAGCTAATTAAGATAACAATTTAAGAAATTAATTTCAAAGGTCCACCGTCCCTTAAGGCCAGTTTCCTCCTTTTATGAAAACTTTTTTAATTAGAGAATAACAAAGAATATTAACTACAATTGTACCTAGGGCCATTTACCTAGGTACAAGGCAACTAGGTGGCCCCACACACAGGTACAAGACTAAGTAATTTCATACAAAACGTCTTCTGCAGAAAAACCCACATGAAGAGGGGATTTATTTAAAATCTAATTTAGTACTTAATGTTGCAAACAAAATTATGCAAGCAAAAATATTTGACTTAATTTTGTGCAACAATAAGAGATGAGCTGAAGAATTTTACTTCAGACCAAGTAAAAATGTTTATCATTTTTCCTTCCCACAGATTTCTTTTGCAAAATTTAAAATGAATGCCAAAAAAGGAATTGGTGTTGACACTCACTCAACTGAGTAATAAAACTTAGTACTAAGTATTATTTAAAAAAATGGGGTGGCCCTAGGTATACAGGTCTCTCCTACTGCTGAAGACTCGCAGTTCAGAGGGGGTTGATGCGCATTAAATATGTCGAGGGCCAAAGGTCCTCCCGTTGGTGAGGAGAGGAATGTGCCATCCTCGTCATGATTCAAAAGTACTCCTTTACTTTCATGAAAAAACCGATGGGAAAAAATAATTTCTTTAGCCAGTACAGAACTTTTTACTCTTGTTCTATGCATAATAATCGCGTTTAATCGACAACCAATGGATTTCAGATCGATGCTTTTTTTTTTGTATTTTGCATCTTATCGGAAAACAAGGCTAAATATGTGATGCACAGGATCTGTATTTATGAATTTCGTTGTGTAGAAGTTTTATAAGTAAATGTGTGAGTTTGAAAACTTCAAAGTAAAATTTATTTTATATTAATTATTTAAACTCCATTTCGTACCAGCTACAGCATGCATTCTGAATGTGGATATATTGTAAGGTTGAAAATAAAAAATGCAACATTCTATTTGGCTATTTATGGCCGCGGTAGCTTAATTGCCCTACTCATGAATACCTGACACGGTTGGCATAATTTCGAACCATAGTGCTGCTTAAGACTCGCCTTGAAGAAGAGTCTGCAGCACTCTAAAAAGATTTTGCATCTCACGTTGGGGTGGAAGTTAGGAGAGTGTGAAGCCAGCTCAGTAACGTCCTCATTTATTGACTTTTCATAAAAATCACGAGATTCACTGCCAGTGGCCCTTGTGCTTCTTTACACTGCAAAGTTAATAAACACTGACTCACTCAGCTACTTTTTTAAAAACAAAGCCTATGTCAGATGTTCTTATTTGGCATGAGCGTATTACACAAACATATTCGAGACTGCTGCGCTAAAATTGGTTAGTATGAGATTTAACTATACCGTAGAATCCCGTATGATTTGCATCCTTATCATGCAAATCTGATATAACACGATGGGAAGAAATGCTATTAGAATTTATGTCGAGCGAATAAACTGTTCCCAGTAACGTTGTTTATCTTACGTCTGTAAAATATCTTTAAAAAAATGGCAACGAGTAAGAAAAAATGAGATTTGAAACACAACGGGATTCGAGTTTTTAAGAAGAATTTCTAGTACGCAATTAGTGAAATATATTTTTCGTGAAATGATTAAGGGAGGATTAAATAATCAAAAGAATGCCAACTTTCCTGAATTATTTGCATTAAATGCACTAGTATTACAGTCTTAAATTTAACTACCCCCTCCAAAAAAAAAAAAGAACTTTCAAGAAACCTTGAAGAACAGTTTCTTTTTTAAACCGAAAGTCATTTATGTTAAGGTGACCGACTAGGTTGTAGAGTTTTTTTAATAGATGTTTGGCGTTAAAACATTTAGGGGGAAAATATAAGTATTACGAATGAAGATAGACATAAAACTTGAAAATCTTTTTTCCCCCCAAAATTTACTTTATCCAACTTATAAAAAAAATTAAGTTTTTTGAAAACTGAAATAGTTATGGTAAATTGAGCACTAAAAATGGTATATCTCCAAAACTGTGTAAAGAATTTATTGAAATTTGCAACACTGATGCGATAATCCCTTTAAAGTGTAACAAACCACAGGTATTAAAATATTGAATGCAAATCATATTTTACAGCCAGTTTTAGCTTAGAACATGAAGTAATTTTGATGAAAAATCATTAACTTCAAATATGAAATATATGAATACTTATAAAATATTTATTCCTAAAAACATTTTTATCCTGGTGTTCGCGACACTTCAGATGGATTAAACATTATATTTAATTATGCTCTCTTACTAAACATTAAAAATTTTGCTAAAAACTTAGCAAAAAAATATATATATTTTTCAAAAACAAATTTTATTTATTTAATAATTGAGATTCGTTAAGCCTATTTATCTTCTTTTAAAAGAATAAAACAGTTCTGGAAATATATTTTTGGAAAACAAGAAGTTTCTAAACCTAGTCGGATGCACTTAAATAAATATAAACCAATATGAAATGAGTACCACTAATACTCAATTATGAAAAGAGGAGGGCAAAAACAATGAGCCACATAAAACAACATAAGCATTGTAAGCATGAAATACGAAAAACTCACTACTAAAATATTAAATATAAAATATTTTGTAAGCTATAAATTCACAGAATGATTTGAAAATGTTTTCTAAAATTTAACCGTTTGAGTGTGGCAAAGTGCTGTCACGCTTTGCTTTAGTTATATTTTGGGTTCAATTCAGTAAATGAATGACTTCTTTAAGGTTAATAATTTTATTCTTCATTAAAAATAAATTTTAAAGAAAGTAAACTATCCTATAAAAATTTTAAAAAAAACATTTTTGAAGTTGCATCTTTAATTAATAAATGGATAATAAAGTTTATTGGAAATCTTCAAAGAAGTATTGTTGGAATTTATTTCTAACAAAATTAATTGATTTCCAACAGCTTGTCATTTGTATTATACTATATACATGTTTAACGTATTATACACATATATACTGTGTTATAAATATGTATAATACATACTAATTATAATTAACCCATTCAGGATAATGATCACATATACGTCATCACTTAAGAGAGCACACTACCATGTGAGATAGCATTTTTCCCTTTTTGAGGCCTGTGATCACACCGGTGTGATCAGAATTTAGAGCTTATGGAAATTGGAATGATTATAAACTATAAAAAAATTTTGGTGTTTTATTACAATAAAGATTTTACATGAATGTTTTTAAAATGGGACAGGCTTAACAGGAAAAACGACTTCACCCTGAATGTGTTCATTATATAAAATTCATTATTTTACAAAAAGAAATAATAATGACTATGCATTTCATTCCGTACTTTTAGCATATAGATAAGAAAATTTTTAGAACTCAAATGGTCATCTGCTCTGCTTAAGCCAGTGCTTCTCACAATAGTGGTGTCCGAATTTTCATTTTCCCCTTTCCTTCCATACTAAAAAAAAGTATTTTAATGCTAAAGCTACATTACAGCCCCTAAATGGTTTTCAAAAAGTACACATTATTAATATAAGTGCTAAATTTTGCACCTATTGCTTCAATATATAAATAAAAAATACTAAGTAACTCGACAAGTATTAGAATTAAATATACACTGCGTTTTATCCGAACCATCCTGAATGTTTTTTTGTAAAGTTGTGGGTAACGGTAGCTGTTTTGCCATGGTTTAATTTTTCTATTTGTGAAGTTTTAGGATAATTTGAAAAAAATATTATTTTAATTATGCGTCTATCGGTAATTTTGTGGCGTATTCGATAAATGTTTCTATATTTTGTGTTTTGACATTCTGTAGTAAAAAATAGAAAGTGTCAGTGATGTTTTTCATTTTAAAATTGATTTAAGTAGTGTTTCATTGAAAAAGGTTAGATGATCCTGTTTGATATTCAGTTTTAGCAATTTTAATGTAAAATTCTCAGGTTGAATTGGAACTCTTCAACCACCATGCGCTTGTTCTGTTTTTTATTCTAGTTATTGATTTTTTTTACATTTTTTTCTCAATTATTTTTTCGAATTAGAGATAGCAAATTCATTTATATTTTTTTTACTGTAAAAATGTTCCAATTCCTTAAAAGTAAATATTTTAACATTACTTTAGTTTTAGAGGATTGGAATATTTTTTACAGTAAAAAAAACATTTGGCATAAATATTTTATTCTGACTTCACTGTTATTCAGAAAACATATTTAATAATACTACACGTTTGTGTGTTTTTCATTTGATTGCATTTTTTCTAGTAAAAATATGCTACGTTTTTAGACTCTTATGCTGTAATGCTTATTAAGTTTTGTTCTTTGCATATCCAAGTTCAAAATGCCTATTTTGGGACTTCCAGAATATTTCAAAATGCTTTGAAATAAACAAAAGGTTGTGTTGCAGCGTCACAAATTTAAATGGAAATTAGAATGGGTTTCTGTTTGAAAATTCCAAATTTGAGTATTAGTTGAAGACACACCTTTAGATATTCATCTAAAATTAAGTTATTTTTATCGTAAAAATTTCTCAAGGGTAATGTTATTATATTTAATGGTCATGTGTGAATTATTCCTTAAAATAAAAAGGGTCATTGAATCACCGCTAATTCGGAGAGTTAAATTAATGGGTCTTATTCCACTGTAGTAACAATAGGAAATCTGTCCTCAATTAATAGGTTCCTGGGCAATGAATAACAATTGTTAATTTTTCTTTCAGGTTGAAAGGAATACAAATGGAAGAAAGAAAAAGGAAACATCTGTCGGAAATAAAGGAGTCGACCTGGAGTAAAAGACTTAGACGCGAAACTTCTACAGACGAGGATGAGGAAGATATATCAGTCTTTCTGCCGGATACCAGGAATTCCAGGGAATGGTCAAATGCCACCTATAGTGGCAGTGTAAAGAACTTACGGCGGGTAACCCCCAAACCAGTCTCTGGTTCCGCCAATGGTCTCCGAAGGTCGACTCGAATTCGAGTGCCGCCTTTGGAAACATGGCGGAATGAGAGACTGGTTTTTAAAACATCGACTTCAGGAGAAGTCGAATGTTTAGGGATCGAAAAAGGGACACCAGCTGATAACTCCAGTTTGCTCCAAATGGAGAGAAAACGGGAGCGAGTTGAACTGAAGAAGAAGCGAACTGTAGAAAGGGGGAGGTCTTTGAGAAAAAAATCAACGAATGTACGAGACACCGAAGCCGATCTTTTAGTACCGGCGAAGGTGCATCGTGCATTCGATTCTCTCCGATGGAGATTTCCACCGTCGGAAATTAGGCCTCCTCCCTACAGGTTTGCCAAATCTTTTTCTTCCAGTTCAATTCGCTTCGGCTTTTTGGAGCTCTCTCCATTTGGCAAAAAGGAGGAACGTTATTCCCCAGACCACAATAGTCATTTCACTGTAATTAAGGGACATTTGGAAGTAACTATAGAGGATAGAAGATTCCTCTTTAATGTTGGAGACAGCTTTATAGTTCCTTCCGGTGTCCCTTACTCCATCACTAACTGCACCCGATTCAAATCCCTCCTCGCTTTTTGCGATTTCACTATGCCCTTTTTTACAGATCCATAGAAACAGTTGTTAGGTGTTTTTTTGCGTGTCCCTTTTTCATCCAATTTTATTTTTGTGCGGTTTCTTTTGCGCGGTTTTTTTTGTGCAGTTTCTTTTCATGCGGTTCCTATCTACCGTTCAAAAGCAGGTTTAACTGTATATGAACCTTTAAAGGTTCATGTTTTAAAGTAAAATTTTTTTCCCATCTGGTGACGTTTCAATTCCAGGAATTCCCTATCTTCCCCATTTTTTTTTCATCTCTCTATTTTTACTTATACTGATGTCATTCATTTTTTAAAATTCTTCTCTTCACTTAAATTCCATTTTCTATTTTTTTATAGCCTTTAAAAAGGCTGTTTTTGGATTTTTGCTTCACCCAAACGCACTCTTTCTACTATCTACGATCGTTTACTACTGCTGCGTTCCTATTGGTCAGTCATAGACCCGCCCACTAAATGATCTGTTTCAGACTTCTTTCTCAGTGTTCTGCACTTTTTTTGAAGCTCTTTTTCCCCACTAAATGTAATCTTGGTCATTTAATGTATTTTTATTTCTATTTAAATACAAGTATTCTAAAATATCCAAGTATTTTTATATAACAAGAGCCAAAGTGTTAAAACGTTAGTCATCCAAAATCCTAAAGACTGGAGGTTGAAGCTCGGAAGAGCTAGGTACTCCGATCACCCCCCCCCCTTTCTTACAGCGACTCATCTGGTGACGCTGACAGCTGTTCTTTGGGCCCGGGTTCAAATTACCGAGAAGACATGAATGTTCGTTAATGTAAAGTGCCTTCGCGGCATGGGAGGACTCTAATAGCCGTCGAGCCGCAAGTCCTCTTGTGAGGTTGGAGTAAGAGAAAGAGAGGTGGGAGGCCTTTGACCACCACTAAGCTCCGTGTAAGCGACCAGTGGAGGCACTTAGTATTGTTAATTCAAGAATGAAGACAAAGCAAGTGTTGAAGCAAGAGAGGTCAGGAGATTAGATACGTCCTCTTATTTATATTATCGTTAGATTAATAAGTTTGATCGGGTTTAGTGATTCCTCGGGTTAAGTTATTAGAGTTTAGGGTTTTGATAAAGGGGGAAAAGAAATAGAATGTTTAAATTAGGACATGAAGTATTTTTTCTCGCAAACTCTCACACCCGCGGTCAACGTGTCACGACAGGCTTAATCGAAGTTCATGGCTAGAAAATGGATACCAGAAATGTTTCGATGAACTTAAAAAGCTGTGGCAAAAGTGTGCTGTTGCTCAAGGGACTTATTTCGAAGGAGGCTGTGTTTCAGCAACATAACTGGTGATAGTTTTTAAGTTATGGACTCAGTCCGGTAACTTATGAATCCCACTATGTATTTATACTTATTTACTGACATCTCAACAAAGAAAAAAATGCGGAAATAGATAGGTGTCAAATTAAATTAGGGTTTGCAGCCCGGGGATAACGGTGTTTATTCAAATCCCAAAATCCCGAGAATGAAATAACTAGTTCCGGGATATAATTTCTGTCTGAATTATGTTTGGAATATTTTTTTCTCATTAAAAATTTCTGAGTTTAATCCTCAGAACATTTATATAGGGAGTTTTTACTTCCTAAACGAAACATTGTACGACATTCATTGCGGTTCCCCAGTAATAAACAAAAATGTGACTCATTTGTGTGATGTTAATAAATTTTGATTTTTCTTTTCTGAATTATCGTAGAAAGTCAATTTAAAAGATGTTTTTTTTATATCGTTCTCTCTTTATTTTTTTTTCTAGACATCAGGAGATAACTTTAGTAATATTATTTTTTTTATTATAAGTATATTCTTGTAAGGTTTTTAAGCTGTCACTTCTGTTTGAAGTACCATTTCTTCAAAATTCTTTCCGAATGTTTAAAGTTTTTTAATTAGTTATAGATGAGTTATTTCAATATTTTCTTTTTTTTTAATCTACCGAGAGATAAGTTCAGTAATATTATTTTGTTTCCAAATAGATTTTCAAATTAGACTGCATGCATTAATATTGAAATTTTATTAAAAAATATTTTGAAAAGATATTTTTTGAAGAAGCAAACAGGCAGAAATATTAATTGGACTGTGGAATTTAAAATGTATTTATTATTATTTTAATATTGAAGTCTGTTTTTTGAGTATTAGAGTTAATTTTAGTGTTTATCATGATTAATTTCTAGTGTTATGCTTATATATAATTTACAGTGTTTAATTAATAGTGTTTCTAGTTTAATAAGATTTTTAAAAAAGGAAAGTATTTTTTCTGAGGAAAGTGTATAAGTAAAAAAGTTTCAGATTAATACTTATCTTTTCAGATTAATATTTATTTATTCCATTCTATCCTTTGTGCGTGCTTTATACATGTGAGTTTACCGGAGAAAATGTTCAGCTCAGACTTCATAATTTTAATTTTTAAAAGTCTACTTTCTTAAAATGTCTTGCCATGCAGTTATCAATTTTAAATATATTTAACATTAAAAAAATAGTGTTTCAATGAAAATAAAACAGGGGCTTTTTATTCTGTTTTAAGTTTAGAACAAGATTTTGGAAATTTTCAAACATCGATTTTTAATTCTAATGGGTCAATTTTTAATGAATTCGAACCGTACTATTTTTATTGAATTCATTATGTTCTATTTTTTATTTGTTTTTGATGAATTAAGTTTTGTTTTCATTTGTTTCAATAAATAATATTAAACCAATTTTTTAATTATGCTTTCAGTTTTATAACGTAGTCTCAACCATGATAATGCGCAAGCATTTTTCATAAATAGTCCAGTCCTAAGCGCGGGATACTGAGATTTGGATAATGTAATTCCAAATTCCCGAGATTGCAAACCCTACATTACCACAAAAGAGCTTAGATGCGCCAAGTCGTTCCTGAGTCCTTTAAGGGCGTCGTTACAATACTTTACAGTAGTTCAGTACTACAAAGATTCAAATTAGTCTCCTCATTACATAAACATTACCAAAAAATTAATACTTTCTTGAGAATTAAAATATTGGTATTTGTTGAATTGTGTCTCTAACAGGTTTTTCAAGCAAAATAAACTTTGCTTTCGCTCTTAACAACAAAGCAAAGTTTAAATTCTTAATAAGGAAAGCAAAGTTTATTCTGAGAGGCTTGCAAACCCCGTTAGAGAAACAATTTAACATGTACCAATATTTTAATTCGTAAGGAAGTATTAATTTATCGGTAATGTTATAGTAATGAAGAGACAACTTTGCATCTTTGTAGTACTAGACTACTGTAACGTATTGTCCCCTAAAGGACTCACAAGGAACTTTTCGCAGATAAACTGTTTTGTAATAGTCATATAATGCGACACCTATCCCTTTTCACAAGTCCGTATGAGCTTTGGCTCAAAAAGAAACCCCGGTTAAAACACTTGAGCATAGCATGGGAGATCCTATTATGCGCATGTTCCAGCTCAGAAAAGAAGGAAAAAGGACAAGGGTACCTTTTGGGATATGATGGAGATGAACGATACAGACTTTGGATGAAGAAAGAACAAGGAGTTGTTTATCTAGAGATGCAATATTTCAAGAAAAAGCAGGCAAGTGTGATGACCATACAGAATTGAAAATAGAAGACGGGACAAGAGAAGATACAAATCAGGGAAAGTATGAACAACAGCTCATAAAAATTGAAGAAAATCCTGTAGAAAGGACACAAAGCCAAGAAGACAAGTTATTCTGAGAGTGATAGTGAAGAAGATGCTGAACCTACATCTTATAGACAGCTGAGGAACCGCTCACTTCTGCATAAACCAAAACGGTTTGAGGATCATATTATGGAAGCAGAATCACATTTAGGTGACTATAATCCTGAAACATATGAAGAAGCAGTTAACTCCAAGGATAGCAAAAACTTGAAGAAAGCTATAGAAAGTGAAATGAATTCATTAAGTAAAAATCATACTTGGAAGCTAGGAGACCTACCAATTGGGGCTAAAGCAATACCCTGTAAGTGGGTTTATAGATTCAAAGCAAATCCAGATGGCAGCATCAACAAGTAGAAAGCCAGACTTGTTGCGAGGGGTTTCAGTCAACGCCAGGGCATTGATTACAGTGAAACATATAGTCCAGTAGCCAAATTAGGAACAATACGGACAATTTTAAGCATTGCAGCTGAGGAAAGGATGCACTTGACTCAGTTTGATGTATCAACAGCATTCCCTTATGGAGATCTGGAGGAAACCATATATATGCATTAACCAGAAGGTTTCAAAGATGGTTCAGGAAGAGTTTGTAAACTCAAGCGCAACCTGTATGGTTTAAGACAATCGCCACCCTGTTGGAACAAGTGTTTTGGTCAATTTTTAACAGATCTTGGTTTTAAAGCAAGTGAAGCGGATGCATGCTTTACATTTGGGAAAGAAAAGGTAGAAAACTATTGATAGTGTTTTATGTCGATGATGGATTAATTGCTGCAACTGACCTACAGAACTCTGAAATGTTCATCAAGGAGCTGAAAACAAAATTCAAGATCTCTGTAGGAGAAGTTTCCGGTTTTTAGGCCTTGAAATTGAGCATCATAAAGACAACTCAATAACGATAATTCATAAAGATATTCTAGAAAAGTACTTAAGTGTTTTGGTTTTTAGGAATGCAAACCTGGGGCTACACCCATGTTAAACGATTGCAGATTACAAAAATCTAAAACCAAAAAGTCGGATTTTCTATGTAGGCAATCTCTCTGTTGGTGTCTAGTGTCGGCGTCGTCTTAAGATATTCAAGCCCAGAAAAATGGATGCCTGCAAATTGTCGTTTCCTATGGCTTAATGGTATTTACATTTAATATATATATCGTAGAGAATAAAAATTTTCTATAACTTTTATTTGCAACAATTTTTAGACATCAAATCGTTTGAGTTGGAGGACGTTGAACGCGTAGCGCCTAGCTATCTACAGCAGATTCGCTGTTCCTCTGGTCGGGCTTGTCGTAAGGGGGGGGCACTAGTGACGTCTGCCAAGAAACGTTTGAAGATTTCGTTCTCAATGGAGTGGACATTTTTTCTTCGGCACATAAACTCACACGCACACACACACACATGCAGATAAGAATCAAACATATTCTCGGTTTGATTCGTCGTATTTCTAAGAAAACTTTTGATTCCGCTCCACGAACAAATAGTATTAGTATGCGCACCTGTTACCAGACACACCAACGTCAAACTGTTTTACCTTCAAATACCGAAATCCTTAATTTTCCAAACAATTGTAGGAAGTCCAACAGTCCGAAACAATTGTGGTACCAAGCAACATGCATTTTACAATTACCACATGCAAACATTCACTTGTTCGATACGGAACTACACAAAGAAAACCTTTGTTCGAATATTTTTCAGTACCTCCAAACATCAATCTTCCTTCCACAGGTCTTTTTCTTGCATACTTCATCTTCCCAAATTTGCTTTCATCCACCTCTACAATCTTATCCACTCCCCGAATCTTGCACTACTATCCCCAACTGAAAAATATGTATACATATTTCCCTACAGAAATTATACCAACCGATATCCTTGTGGGAACCAACACTCAGGTTTGCGAGTGCATATTTCTGAAGGCACCTACCAAACCATTTCCGCATCACTAACAAAACGGTACACATTTCCATACTACTCAATTCAAACCAAGACCATTTCCTTATACTCCTAGACACATAACGATTATCCTCTTTTACGCTCTACTGATATCTGTAGTAATTTTTAAAACGATCTTTCACTTTCCCACCCGTTCTTCCACAAAATTCCATGCTTTTACACATTTCGGACATACATACGATGATCCAATCAAACCTTCTTCCATACACCATTCTAAAACCGCTTTCTTTCCAAACGCATGCAACGGGGCAAAATACCTTTCAGAACACTCATCGTACTTTTTCATGCATTTATTCAAATTTGCTCTAATAGCTTCGCTGGAGATCATGACAATCTAAAAATATACGCGGAGAAAGATATTTACCCGAAAAAAAAAGATTCCCCAACGAAAAAACGAAGCCAAAAAATTTACCGATGAATTATTTAAAAGATATAGAACCATTTGTCAGATATAGAACCAAATAGAGTCATTTGTATTTTAAAATGTTTATTTAACTTAGACGCGGCAGATTTTTTATCTATCCACACTCACAAACATAGCTATTTACAGTTCTTATAATACAATCAGCTACAAAACTTATTTTTATATTGTGGAATAAAAGCTCGCAGGCTGGTTGAAAGTCCTTTCACTTCACATTAGTTATTTTTTAAAAAAATAATTATTAGTTAAATTGCCCATGCGCGAAAATGTGCCGTATTCCAACTTTTCTGGGAAAACTGTCCAGTTAAAGAAATGTACTGCGCATGCGCGAAATTGCGCCGATTGGACTTTACTGATTAAAAAATTCAGGAGGGTTATTAGATTTGGCGCATTTATCGATTTGGCGAGAAAACAATTGGCGGGATAAGTGGCCGATACGACAGTTCAATCGAGTTTTTTTAAATGGTTGATACATATTTCTTATAAATGTAAAAACTCCGCGTTATATGGCAATTCTAGAAACTTCTAAATTTCATGTTTTTGTAGATGCCAGTAAAAAGCATGCAGCCTGTACGATCTCTTGATTTGGATGGAGTAAATGTTATTCTTGTACGGGCAAAGTAAAAATGCCTTCCTTGAAAACTCCGAGCATACCGCGCCTCGAACTGAGAGCATGTTGCATTGGGGAAGTTGGCAACTTCTGCTCGCAATGCCCTCGACTTATCTCAGATAGGAGAACTTCTTTCTGGAAAGATTCTTCAGTTGCTCTTTGGTGGATCAAGGAGATTGATTTATTTCACTATTCGTAACAGAAAGTGACGAAACAGTTAACTAGACCTCAGTTACGGCACCATATGCCAGGAAATATTAACCCGGCTGATTTATTATTTAGAGGTTTCTCTATTAAATATATGCTGAAGTATGAATGGGAGAAGGATCCCAAGTGGCTCTTAATGCCCTCGGAAAGCTGGCCATTAGATAATATTTTCTAAGACTTTAACGAGATAAAGGCAGAAAGAAAAACCGAATTAAGTAATGCAAATTTGTCGGAAGAGACAACACCCTACTATGCCTCTCTGGGTTTTCTTATTATGATTTTATCATAAATGTGGTTGCTTGAACTTTACGTTTTATAAATAACTGTAAGAAAAATTCCGTTTCTAAATCTTCAAAGTTTTCTCTGTCAGAAATAGAAAACGCAGAAACTGTATTGATACGTTTAATCCAAAAAAATATTTTGTAGATAAAAATTGGATATCGTCAATCGTTTTTTAAAGATGTTATTTTAAGAGTTAAGACACATATAACTGAACGTAAAGATGTACCAGACTTTGTATCGAATCATTTTGCCAACTGATTGTATACTTACCAAGTGTTTGATTGAATCTGTTCACCGAAAGAAGTACACATGAACTCAGATTATGCTGTCATTAAGAGAAAATTGTATTGTAAATCACGCAAAACTATAGAAATGTATTTGATGGTTGTTTGAAATGTAAACGTTATAAAGCAAAACCATTGGCTACCGAATCTTGTCCGCTGCCTAAAGATCAGCTTCCGACCCATTGGCCTTTGAAGGACCACTTTCTTGTAGAACAGTTCGAAGTTTTGGATTGTATTATTCAGGCTTGCTGCATACTAAGCTATTCATCTATAACTTGTGACGTCTCTAAGTGCTGATTCTTTTCTAATGACATTCCGTCGATTTATAGCTAGAAGGGGTAGAACAAGAACCATCTACTCCGATAATGACACAAATTTCAGAGTTTCATATAATGAACTATCATAACTAGATTGGGAAAATCACTAGACAGGCAAACATTCGTAGAAATTGAGTCCTCCCACAGTTTCGTGGTGGAGAGGCTTTTAGGAACGGTTGATTCGAGCTCTCAAACTGTTAAGACGCTCTCTTGGAAAGTCGATCTTGTTTTTTAAGGATTCCGAGACTGTTAAGGTCGGAGCCTTCGGAGCACTTTTTTGAAATATATAAATTTTCAACTAAATAAACACTTTATTTTAAATAGGGTATAAAACTAGGAATTCACGTATTATTTCCACAAAATTATTTATAATTTTGGATATATTAGGAAGTTTGAGTGAAATGTTAGTGAAAAATTGCAGCTACGGTAAGGCTTGTATTGAAACTTCTAATTTCTTGTATATATTCAAATAATATTTATACAATATATAAATACTGTCTTTATCTGTGCTTAGAGCTATAAGTTTTGTAATACTTATGAAAGTGTTTGAAATATGCAATTTTTTATGCAAGAGAACACAGTCTTTTAAAAAAACTTACTTTCTCACAATGGTGCTATAAAATAAATAAATATATACACAGAGATTAGATCATAGTTTATAGTAGAGATAAAATTAAGTAATCATTTTCTGAAAATTTCAATTCAATATCTTAAAAAGAAATTCCATAGTGAACATTACCATGAAGCAAAATTGAAAACCAATTTCGCAGAAAATGCATTTAAAGATTTTAATACAGTATACAAAGTTTTCTACTAATTGTACATTTTTTAAACTCGCCATATTTATAGATCAAGATCTTTAGCTTCATATTTAACGGATTCGGACTTTTTTTAACCTTCTTCTGTTTTCTAGAGAGTTTAATAGACAATAAAAATTGTCGTTTTTAGTGAAATTATGATGAAAAATTGTAATTACAAATTTGTAATAAATGTATTCAAATAATATTTATACAGAACGTAAATAACATCTTTATATGTGTTAGGAATTATAATCTTTTAATTCTCTTGAGTTTTCTTAAATATGCCAAATTTTAAGAAAAAACACGATTTTTAAAAAATTAATGATATTTTTTTCTTATAAAAGTAATAAAACACATAAATATATACACATATATAAGATTTTGATTCATAACAGATAGAACTAAATAAAACAAGTTCTGTAAAATTCAATTCAATATCTTAAAAATATTTTGTGTAGGGATCTATTTCCGGTTTTGTAAACTCCATTTCTAGTGTACTAATCAATCTATAACTTTGCATTTAAATACCAGAGAAATAAAAATAGAGTGTCTAAGGAATCTTAAATGTATGGTCTATAAAATAAAAGTGTAAAAAAAATCTCAAAAATTTTCACCCAAACGGCGAATTTTGGGTCGTTACTTTAAGCAACAGCGAGTCTGTCATAAGTTAAGTGATGCGACTTGTATATATATCTCTAAAATTGCAGATGATCCGATTCCTTTAACTCTTATGTTTTTAATTGAGAAGGGACATATTACAAGTAGTATGGATGAGAGACATGGTAGAGATCAACATTTAAGAAAGAGGATAAGATATAGAACTAAGTTGATGAAAGATTTAGGACTTAATTTCCGAGAAGAATATTTGAGTTGATTCATTCAAAAACATTCATGAACCCAAAATTAGTGACGTTCTATTAATAGGAGAGGACAGTAAAAAACGATTGAATTGGTCTTTGCCGATAGAGGTAGATGTGTTGCCAGGTCGCAATGGAAAAATTCGTACCGTTAATAAAAAAAAAAATCTTTAGTTTCTCCGAGACCTGTGCAACGAAATTTACACTAGAATAATTGTGGCTTACGCTGTGGATGTAGGAAATATGAGTTACAATGTTCTTCAGCTTGTGTGGCCACTGTAATGTGCAAGCTTTAGTGGAGTTTAGGTGTAGCGTTCTTTGAAAAATATTGGGCGTATTGCGCGAACCAAATGGTAGTTTTAGCTATTCATAGAATCCACTATTGGTAAAAAAAGGAGTTTCTCATTATCCTCTGAATGTATTGGCATGTGCAGATAACCCGAAATCGTGTCTAGTTTTGAAAAATAATTACTCTGATTTAATGCATCTATAAGTGTTTCAATCAAAGGGAGGGGTTCAGCATCTGATTTGGTGATTTGGTTTAGTTTTCTAAAATTAATACAAAATAATTGCTCTAGTTTTTACATGTTCTCTTTTCATTTTTTTTTTTTTTTTTTTTTTTTTTTCGTGTTCTTATTCACTATTGTTTCATACAGAGGGGCAAGTGTGTTACTGCGGATGTGCATCAAGAATTCAGAATGATTTTTGTTTATAATATTGCTTTTTCTGTTCATCCTTTTTATAAGCAAGTGTTACTGGGGCAGAAAATAGGGATGAACATTCTTTAGTGATAGCAGCATTTAATAATTCATTAATTTGACCATCAATTTCTTCCTGTCGTTTTGGTGACATATAAATGTGCGTAATGGTATTGGTAACTCTGATGTTAGGCTCATTCTCTATGTTTCTATTCTTATATAGTCCCAACATTATATTTATCTTTAACAAACACATCATCGTAACATTCCAAAATTCCTTTTCACAATTTTTTCCAATATCTTTTGATTCCGACTTATCTTCGACTTCAATCTGACAATGTGTGCACCCATTATCAGAATCCATCTCTGATATATTCGAAAATTTCAGGACATTGTTTTTATTTTTTTCTCTTTGTTCGTTTTATTTTTTACTACATTTATTTATTTATCCTTTCTTTCCTTTTTACTTTAGAAAAATTTCCTTTTTTACCTTCTGCTCTATACTCCATTCTTTAGTTTTATCATTTTTCCTTTCAATTTCAAAAATACGTTCCTTAACCTTAGGATTGATATGCAAAGACAAATTGCTGCCTTCAGAACTGGAGAAGTTGATCAAATTTCTCCCCTTCTGCACAACAACTTGTTTCACACAATCAATTACCACAAATAAAATTCAATATAATTTCTTAACCCTGAGAGAGCATAAAGTAATTCGATGTTTAATATGAAAAGCCGTATCGATCTAACCAAGCTACCAACTTTAAGGTCTGAAGTGCATGTTTGGATAACACTGGAAACGCGGAGGGGTCATTTTGACCCAAAAGGAATTTTGTTTCCGATATTCTCAAAAACTTACAAACGGAATTGAAAAAAATAATCTCGACTTTTCCTATTTCTGTACCAATAAAAACCTGTGAAAATATCATATGTTAAATACCTATCATTTTTTTTTCTAATACTTGTACTGAGGAATGGTTGAATTTGACCGCATTATAATCACAAACATTAAATTTACATTTCAAATTTTTTTGGAATGGAAAAAGCTTTTTCAGTCATCTCTATTTCCATTTCTCTGATGTAAGCAAAACAATACTTAAGGTTTGTAGATTGTTACAGATAACAGAAGAATAGCTGAGAAGTTTGTAGTATTAGCCTATGTAAGTTTACGTTATAGATCACGAATATAAAAATCTCTTTTTATATTACATATATAGTGAATTGATAGTAAGAAATGAAAAAAGAGCATGATTTGTCTTCACTGTTTTAATAATGCACACCCTGTTTGGTTAAAAAACCGGTTTTCAATGCCACCTTTCGTCATTGTTTTAACAGTTACATTTTTACAACAATGGAGACTAATCTAAATTGGCGTCGAAAGCTGGTAACTAATTAAATTAATTTTAATTTAATTAATGAATTATAATTGAACTGATTGGATGAATATACAGTTTTTGTTATCAATGACGGAAATTTTTGGACAGGATAAATTTCTATATAAATATAAAGAGATTGAGTGAATTGTAGGAATTGGAAAAAAATGTATTTTAAAATGATACGTTAGATAACACCGACATTTGATTACACTGTAATGAATTCACTTTAAATATTCTAATATAATGAAGATCCCTCGATTCCGTTTTTAAATGCACTGAATTTTACAGTTTTTCAAAATTGTAATCACAATATATAAAACGAATTTTTACACACGTTTAATGTAAAACACTACTCCCTAATTTATATTAAACCCGAGAGCAGTTGGGCGGGACACAGTCACCCAGGCTCACGAAATATTTAGTTCTGAGAAACAAATTATTTGTTATCAATGATCTTGTCAGTATACTTCAATATAACAGTCTTCATGGGACCTAAAATGAATTTGGCACATCACTCGTTTATTTATTATTTTGGCAAACGTTTTTTCACGACCTTAAGGTACGCGTGAATCGTTTCCTATGGGAGGAGCGAGAGTTACTGGGGTGTATGAATAAAAAATATTCCCATTTTCTTAGTGCTAAACAAGTTATGAAATTTATTATACAAGTTTTTTGTTGAATTGAAGACCGTTATGAATACATCTTATGGAAATAGACTCTAGAAGTGGATACCTATTGATAAAAAATCTTTTTTGAACTATTTGAATGATTTGAGATTTGGCATGCATGTTTATTTAGTTGAGCAAAGATTCACAAAAAATGGTTTTATGGAAATCCACTTTGTAGGTTACAGGAGCGTAACAGAGATAATTCAAATTCAATTTTTTAAATTCAAGTCCTGTCTCTTAAAAATCAAATGTGAAGGTTGTGACGGGTGCTTACGCGTTTCACTAACCTTCTCTCAAAATCTTTTAAGAATGTATTTATTTTAACCAATCCCCGCTGAGAGCTAAAAGTGTGACTTATGCAAATAAGATAGTTTCGGGTTTAGCGAGTTCGAAAGAGATATAAAAGGGAGAAATGAAATGAAGAGAAGAGGATGACTACGTGTTTTGATAGAGGAGTTAACTACGAGATTGATTAAGAAGGTGATTCTAGGAGATTAGTTTAACTAAGTGAAGTTTGTTAGCTGAAGGAAGATTATTGAAAAAGCTTCATTAATTCGGTTCGGACGTAACTGAAGATATCAAGGATTGAAGTCGCTCTATAGATGCTTCAAGTAATCAAGAATCCTGTCTTAAAGAGATATCAGGTCTGTGATTTTCCTAAATTAAGTTATAAATGCGTAGTTTGATTGTATGCGTTATCCGCCGGGGTTTCAGTTAGCGTTCCGTCGTTCATAATTGAATTCTAAGCTCACTCCACTGTAATTTGTTGTTCTTAAAGTTTGATTAATATTTGTGTATTTCTATCATAAGGATTAATAAATAATAGTGATTTATTAATTACGTAGTTGTTAATTATGAATCCAACATACTCGAATATAGATAATGTGCAAAGGGGAGTTAATAATCATAGGGGTAGTGAGAGAACACAATCGAACACTTAATGGTAAGATATATCAGTAATTTTTACTTAAGCAGCAAACAACATTAGCGACGCAGGTGGGTTAGGGATAGTAAAGGCGTATATCTTTTTTTCAATACAAGAACTTTTAATCTATATGCATAACATGCAATTCTAAAAGGTATTTCGTATGGAATTTTAATCAAACTGCAAAAAAAAAAACCACTCACAAGCACATTTACATCCTAGAACCTCAAAATACATTTTGCAAATGGTTTTTGTAAAATTAAGGCAATTTATTTCCAGAAAGGCAGTTATTTGTTTTTCAGTCACACAGTTCGACCTGTACAAACAGATTAGCATGTTGATATGCTTGTTAGTTAAGTCATAATTTTTTTAACACATCCAGAAATACATAC
Organism: Trichonephila clavata; assembly: GCA_019973975.1. Lineage (NCBI taxonomy): Eukaryota > Metazoa > Arthropoda > Arachnida > Araneae > Nephilidae > Trichonephila > Trichonephila clavata. The sequence continues at coordinate 36,734 of BMAO01009788.1, read as the reverse complement.
CAATAGTCAAACCTGATTGCATTTCCTTAGTAGCAATTTTAACAGTGAACACAAAAAATATTTAAGATAAGGAGATATGTCAGAAATAATTAATTCACACACACATGAAAGGAAACTAATAATTCTTGAACTTAGAACTTCAGTTAGAGCAAGATTTTAGTTTTCGAACATAAAATAATTAAAGCAACACCGAAATGAAAAACGGTGATTTATGATTAGATAAATTTAAAAAGATTAAATCTGTTCCATTTTTTAAGAAAAAAAAACGAACAAGCACTCTAATGCTTTATGGTAGTAAAGTATAAATATAAAAAATTATATAATCTTCAAATTTTTACCGTTAGTACGATTTTTTTCTAACTTGTGTTCAGAAGAATTCGCAAAACAAACGTGAGCTGAAGGAGTACTGAAAAAATAAAAACATATTTTTAATTAACATTAAATGTACATCAGAAGTTGTGAACTTTAAATTTCCATTTTTTTCTTGCCCCTGAAAATCGCCTAATAGATCTTGCAATCAAAAATAAGAATAATAATTTATTTTAATGGAAAGTACGAAGCAAATGAAGAAAAAACTTTTAAATAATTCAAGGGTAGAGTCTTTTAAAATTTAAAATTTTTGTTGTTGATTTGAAAAAACATTTTTATTCATCATTGCCAACATATAAGTTCTGGAATAACTACCTGTACTTTTTTTTTTACTCCTTAAAAGAAAAAAAAGTGTATAGCATTTTAAGATGTTTTCCGATTAAATCTTCTACAAATAAAATTAATTATGGTTTTATCACTCTTTTTATTGATATAAAATAAAATATTTTTGCTTAAAATTTGCCCTTAGTTTCATTTTCATTCTAATTGTGTCGAATAATTCTGCATTTTGAGAGAAGCTTTATTTGGAGAAAAGAAAAACGAATTCTTTTTTTTTTTAAATAAGAATATTATAAATGAAAGGAAAATTTTAAAATATGACAATAATAATAAAAAAAATGGAACTATGAGTATTATTTGTTACTATTAAACAAATAAGATTCAATATTAACTTTTTTCGGTTTAAAATGACTAATGAAACAATACAGCTCGCAAATTTTTTATTCTTGAGTAATAATCCTACAAATAATGTTCCTCAATTTTTAACTGAATATTTCTTTCAAATGTGCGTTTTCGTAAACATAATTTTAAAATTGCATTGAATTCTTATTACATTCTTGTGTCGATGCAGATTATACTGCGCTCTATTCGAAATACTGTAATTAAAAACAAATTTGATAGTTAAGCCTAAGTCTTCTTACTCTTATATGCTGAACTTGGTTGCCTAGTGGTTACGGTCATAATCTTGTAGTCGAAGTATCGCGGGATCGAGCTCTTGAGCCACTGAAGTCCGGTCGTGCAGAAGGTATGATCAAAGCCACCTTAAAAGAACAGTCCATGACGGTGTTTTGATGGCGTTACGAAAGGAGGGAATACTTTACAACTCGCAATCTCCGTCAGGAATATAAAGCTTATGACATTATTTCTTTTCAGTTCAAAGACTAATATTTCCACATTTATATTTTGATTATTTTTTTATAATTCTCACTAAGAATATTTTCAGATGAAAGTCTTGTATTAATACGGTAGAAAAGGATGTTTAATATTTTCCGAAAAGAAAAAAGAGACAAATACCATTCCTGAAAGGTTCATAAAAATACAAGAAACATTTAAGAAAAAATTGACTTAATATAAAATAATTTCAATCACATAAAATAAAAAAAGAAACATTTACTTGCAAAGGAAATATGAAAAGTACAGCATTGGAGGCATATTAATAAAAAAAAAATGTGAATTAAGAAGCATTTTGCAGGAATTAATGAATCATAACAAAGGTTAAATGCATGCAAAAATTTACGCATGCAAAAATATATACAAATATAGAATGAAATCTTCTCTCATCTTCAATATTCACTCTGCGTTATCAACGAAATTTTATACATTCGCTGCAGCACACGGCTCTGGTCAAAGCGGCGGTTGAGTCGGTTCCACCTATACAGGAAGTGTGAAAAGTATAAAGCGTGTCACCCCGAAAATATCGACGTCTGATAATATGAAGAGTCTTTTTGTCTCACTTGCAATGGACAATTGGAGCCCTTTTCCCTAATAAAGGTTTCTTGTAGGAAACCGTTTGAAGTGATACAAGGTAGAATAGGTGCAGTTAAACCGCTCAAATGTAAAATCGATAAGTGGAAATCAAATCACCATTATTTTCTAATCTAATGGGGACGAGAAAATCGGTTTGTTGGAAACAGGAAGAAACAATAGAAACATAAACAAGAAAAATAAAAGATACACGGTGAAGATTTTACAATCGCACAACCTACTACTGAAGGAAACAAGAAATTAAGTGACGGGAAAAAACGAGTCCGTCTAATTTGTGTACTAAGTACTAAGGTTGTTAATTTCGAAATTTATAGAAACAGCAGGGGTTTAAAAATAAAACCATGGATTAATTGATTGCAAGATTAGGAAAATTATACATGAATTAGTAAATTAAAAAGATGAAATGTCAACCTCCTTCAGTTGACTTGTGGTAAAAATGGACACCCAAATTTCTTACGGGCACAGCGCTGTACATAATGTTAAAGTATCTGACGAAATTTGGCAGAAATGAGAAACACTCAACAAATGAAGACTTTCAAAGCAGCATGTTCTATAGCTGCTCGATTATTTTCGAATTGGCCCTTGCTGCATTGGTTCTTGGAGGTAACTAAATTCCTTCGTGTTCATTTGACTAAACAGGATTTTTATTATTTTTTTTACAGGATCATATTTTTTATATTGTATAAGAGGTTTCTCAAACACTTGGTTCCAAAGAAGTCAAAAAATGTTATATATCACCTAGAGTTTCAAATAAGAGAATATGTTGATGAATAATTTTACTGGGAAAAATAATTAGTTTGTACATGGTGCTGAAACATAACACCTAGATAGGTATCGGAGCGTGAAGAAACCTCTTCAAATAAATAAAGATGGCTACGTATAATAAAGAGGATGCATTTATTTCAAATGATATTCGCTAACTGGAGGTAAAGTATCAGTAGGTAGTGGACCCAACAAAGACTGCAATAAATGAAACAATGAGTCAAGATGGCTCTCCGTTTCTTACCCCTCGGAAGCTCATCTTTAGACGAGTACGGGTGTTAAGACACCGGGTACTTCGGTGATCCTTCTCCATATTTGAACCGACTTGTCAACCAATTTCTCCTCTTTCCTTTCAAGGGATCATCTTCGGTTCAGTACGTGGGGGGGGGGAGAAGTCCCCGAGTGATTTATTTGAAAAGGGAGAAAATCCTAAAAAATTATTCGTTTATTTAGAGTTTCAATTACAAGTCAATATTTAACATTTTTAGTTCAGATGAGGGTTGTTTTGTGGTTACTTTTACTTCGGTATTTTAAGTTCTATTATGTTTCGTGTTCATGTCTTAGACTTATTTAGTTTAGAGATTAAAAAATATTTCTGTTCCGATTCTCCTCCAATTTCCAGACTGGTTTGAGAGTCAGGCCCACATGGCTGTCGTTTACGGCGACCCGTGGAGCTTCAGGTTCCTGTTACGGTCCCTTTGTACCCTGCTTCTCACTAGACTGGAGGCAGGAGCGAGCCCGCTCCTAGCAATCGGCAAGCAATTGGTTCCGACGGAATTTAATTCGGGATCTATTGAAATCAGAAAGACGTTTCTTTAGGTTTAGTATTGCAGTTAAGGGGCCCTGGGTGTGAAAAGACGGAACACAGCCCTAATTTGTACGCCAGCGCCACCTCTTAGGTAGTAGTCGTAACTGATGCTTGTCAGATGACCGGCGTGCTGCCTTCCCTTGTTTGGACTCTGGGGTGGGAAGAGGTACCTTGAGATATAAATATATCTTATGAAACCACAGTATAATTAATTCTCCCTCTTGGAATCAACTACACTCTTTATGCTAAAATATCGAGCAGAATCGGTAAAGACTCCAGAAACTTTTTCTATGAGTAATGAAGATGCGTTGGTAAAAGCCATTTCTAGCAATGCAGCAAATTAAGCCCTTAAGAAAGTTTCGCTCCGGGGACATGTTCCTTAAAGCGATACCTTCAAAACAGTCGACGACCCTTGTGAACTATTGTAAGAAATTGGCTCACCTTGAATAACCGCTTCTCCTTATGATAAACTCACGTGGAGGGTTTCTGTGGTGGGTTTGCTGAACGTACCACCTGAAGAAACTTTGGAAAATAATAGAGATCAAAAAGAATGTGGAGTAGGGGAAATAAAATACGTCTGGATGGACACGTGCTCTGAATGAAAAGCACCTAATCCTTACATTTTCAACGCCTAATCCACATTCCGTAGAAGCTGCATACTTGCAATACCAAGCAAGAGCATTTCCAGTAAGGTGCGGTGTTTTTACTGCCCGACATTCGAATTTCGCCTGGCGGCCCAACCAACCGGACTTCGTTTCGGGGAAACAGACTACGACGTCACGGCCTGCAGCAGGAAGGAGCAATATGTAAATTGTAAAGGGGAGCATCCCTCTTGCTCAGGTCCCTGCCCTAAATGGATCCAGGAATAGGAAATCACTGCGATAAAAAATAAAGGACAAAATTTCATAACCAGAGGTTCGATTTAGTTCTTCACGCACGTTAGCTTCCGAGATCAAATGCTAGCACTGCTAAGAAACTTTCAAAAAGGGTTCAGCTCAAATAGATGAAGACAGAAGCTTAGAAGTCGCAACTTCAAAACAGGCAAGAATTGTTAGATATACTAGCAATTCCCCTATCCAAACAATGAAAACCAAAGCTACTGTTACAGAAGCAAGCAATTTTCAAAAATGACCAAAGAACCCCCTTGGATCCAAATAACACTCTACATAGTTTCTCTGGGATATTTGTAAAGTTACACCCATCATTAGAGCAAAATATGATGGGCTTGGGACCATCAGATGACGCTCTGATGCGCTATTATTGAACTAGTCTTCATCTAGCTCTGGAAGAGTGCCAGTCCATATGAGCTATTCTTCACGAGGCATTTCTGAAGATAATACTAGTGTGTGATTACAATTGTAACGGAATATTGATGGCAATGCATCCCTAAATGGAGTAGTATGTCTGTTGACTGGAATAGATCAGATGTAAAGTCGTCACACATCACTATGACTAGAGAATGGGTGTGATTGCGGACACCCACAGTACGCTGCATTTATTTATCCTCAATGATATGTACACGATTGATTTGGATCACATAGTTATTCAATTGTCAGCTCCATTTATTTTGTTCGGTGACTTTGTATTATGCTCCCATAGAGGACTACGTCGTCCAACTCGTGGGTGACAGATTGAACAGTTAATCTTATCCACGCTCAACTAAAAGAAAACATTTCCATACACCTCACTCTTGGCTTGGCCATTTGTTCGCCAGCTCTGCTATCATTGCTGAATTTTACGTTGGATATATAATGATCTACGCAAGTAATCGCCTGCCTCTCCTAGTCTCATGTTGATGGCCCAGGGGCACAAATTCGTCCTTATTATTTTTATTGCGCATACTGGAATAAATTCTCTTACTAGTCATTAGAATTGGCTCAATGCTTCAGGACAGGACAGTTGATGAAACGGTTACGAGAATCAGTTCCAATACTTTAAACTTACTTCTAGTGATTACAAATATTTGGAAAATAAAAGTAATCCGTCAATAAGACTATACATACTGAAATCTACAAGGCTACGACACACTAGAGTAAAAGACTTACTTGCGGATAAAGGACTCTTGCTATTTTCCCAGAATGCGGAAAATTATTTAGGAATATTACAACCTGCAATACATGTCAAAAAAAATCATAAAAACGCGTTCCTAGCTGTCAATTAATTCCAATAGTGTCTAATTATCCCAACGAAATAATTGCTCTAGATTTTCTAGCCCTAATCACAGTATCTAAACTGGAGAGATATCCGTTTATTTTAGTTAGAAGCGATACATTCATCATCTGCTTTCAATCTTTTCATGTCAACAGATGAAGATAGAAATTTACAAAAGAAAAAAAAGAATTTTTCTTAAAAGCAGCGTTTTAAAAAGTGTTTTGGTTGCAAAAAATAACATTACAGCTACCCTGGTTTCTAAGTCGGACATTGTATTGCGCGCTACGAGAAACCTTTTTTAGAAAGAGAATTTGTAATAAAAAAAACGTTTTTAGAATGTAGTCCTACATTGTTTGCTGATTTTAAAGAAAAAGACTTGATTCTAAAGTGGATAAATGAGTTAGCTATAAGTCTCAATATAATTAAAGATCGAATAATGGAATAAAAAAAATATTTCTTCGCTAAAACATAACGACTTAAATCATGCAGAAATTTATTCAACTGCTTTAGATGAGAGTAATGATGTAAATGGTTATGCACAATTAGCAGTTTTTGCTCGGTATAAATATGGAAACATATAATAAATGAAGAGTTAATAAATCTAATGACAATGAAAGGAAAGTGTACCGGTGCTTGATATTTTTAAAGAATTTGATATTGCATTTAAAGAAATGGATATTGGCCTTCAGAAAATAGTTTCTGTTACAACAGACCGTGCACCTAGTATGGTATTAAAAGCATTGGATTTGTTCAGTGTCTTAAGCAAAATATTTCACATTCTCCGAGTGAATTCATTGTAAAGTACACCAGAAAGTTTTTTGCGTGAAGCATGGTTTAAAAACATTTTCGAGTTTAATAAAAATAATCAACTTTATGAACGGCAATTAGCACAATTCTTAGATTAAATGGAATGCCAATATTCAGGGAACTTCACATACAACAATGTTCGATATTTTAGTTACGGTCAACTCCTTAATCGCTTTGTAACATTATTAAAAGAAATCAAGCTTTTTTTAATTGAAAAAATAGTTTTGATTAATTACCCAATATACATTGGTTAAATGATTTAATGTATTTATGCGACATCACTCAACATTATATGAACTGACAAAAACTTCAAGGCCATGGACTAATTGTGCTTTAATGATGTTTAAAAACAAAATATTTATGATGAAACTTTACATCTTTACTAAGGATTTGGAAATGAAAATATCGAAATATTTTCCTCAATTGCAGAAACATTTTGAAAACACAATAACTTTGAAAACTCCGTTCCATTTTAAAAAAGTAATTAAAAATATTTAATGATTATTCAGGAATTAAAACAAGCTTTTAAGGTGAGATTCACTCAATTTAAAAGTTTGGAAAATACTTTTCACTTTCTTTTATATCCATACAAAACAAAATTTAAAACAATGGAGTTAACCGAATTTATGTGGCTAGATATCGATAATTCACAAATGGAATCAGTTGAATTTCGAAGCAGCGTAGTGTGGAAAACACAATTTGAAGACTTGAGTTCTGATGTAGAAGGAAAACTGTGAATATTGATCCCGTAGTAAAAATTGAAAATATTGTATGAAACGTATGGTTTTTTTTTACCAAATAGAGTTTATATCAATGGTCCCCATATTCATGAAAATTTTCTTCAAGGACCTCTGTAAAATCTTCTAATAGAAATGGACTTGACAGGGAAAAATTAACTGCAAAACATGTAACACTAATGAATACGAAATACGAACCTAATATTAAAAAACTGTCTAAAATTAAACAGCAAAAGATATTTCATTATATACTTCATAACCCCCCCCCCCCAATTTTCTTTTACATGTATATATATGAAATATCTCAACGACCCAGTAATAACAACTATGGCATTCAAGATCTTTATTTAAAGCATGGGGCTTCCTTCGTAGGGAGAACACTGGAAGAACGTGTTACAAAGCTATCGAACAGGCATAAGAGTCCCGACTTTGGGGGACAACGATATTTAAATAGGGAAAGTAGGAAGAGGGAGCGAACAGGCAAATTCCCCTAAACCCGTGATTTTTTAGGAGGGGGGTTCTGTGCTTCTAGACAGATGCCTTACTAAGTCTACAGGGAATATGTAGTGTCTGGAAGGAAAGGGATGTTAAATTATATTCTTGAGTTACTTCTTCTAACAAATTGGGGCATGGGACCCTTTTAGAAGATTCATTATTTTTAGATCTTAAACGTGTGACTATTCTCTGACCCAACCTCTCAACCTTATCATTGGTCTCTGGTCTATGAACTGTATTTAATAACCGTTTAGTGTTATTATGTTTAGAATAATTTTTAAAATCAGAAGATGTGAAAGCGGCATTTCTGTCATTTAGACTACTTTTCGTTATTTGAATCTGAAAATTTTGTCTTAGAAAACTAGTGTACGTTGCTGTAGTAATTGATTTTGATGCAAATGTCCAGATACATCTACTATGATGATCAATGAGTAAAGTTAAATATTTTTTAAATGAATTGTAATAGTTCAGACCACCTACACTATCTATCTATCGCAATTGGAATGGCTCATCCACAGGAGGCACGGCCTGTAAGAGACCAAATCTTTCTTGTCGAGGTTTCTTATTAACCTGACATGTGTGGCAATGTTTGATAAAATTAGTAATGTGTGTTGTAGCGATTATTTTTCGAAGTCAGAGAACCATTGATGACACCAGAGATGAACGCTTATAGCAACTGCCTGATTGTAAGGGGAAGGGGACAGCGTTTCCCCGAAATCCATTTTCCCCTCCGTTCCGAGAAAATAAACCCGTCAAGAAGGATAGGTGGAGAGACCGGTTCTGAGAGGTCCCGGGCGGGAAGCGAGAGAAGAAGTTGGTCTGTAGAATTAAGAGGATGCGTGTTTTTTTTATGTAATTAAATTTGTATATATATTTCCAGCCGGACTGTGTTTTCGTTCCAATACGTCACAGTCTATTTAAATGGATACACCGACGAGATGGCTAATTACTTATATGTAATATTTGGCTAGAGATATAGTCGATGTATTAAGAATGAGCAGCGTGAGTGCAGGACAGCGGAAAAATTCGCCGCGCCATCTTAGAGACACCAACGTGCCTTCCCGGCAACCAAGAATTTCCTTTCGAATAAAAAGGATATAGACCAACCTGTCGCCCTGGCAACTAAGAAATTCGTAGTGCATTAGAAGGAGATAGACCCCCTGGTCTTAGAGAAAACGTCGCCCTGGTATTCAATTATTCCTACGGATAGGGGAAAAAAAGAGTGAAGACCAACCTGGTCTAAAAGAAGTTTAAAAAAAAAATTCCAGTGTGGAAACCCTTTTCGTGCAGCCCGTAAAGAAATCCCGACAAGTGTTGATCTACAAAAATATTCCAGGTACGATTTCCTTCTCTATCTGACCAATTATTTAGATTACATATGGTGAATTTTTTATTGTATTTTAAAATATTGAAATTTAGATGATAGTGAGAGATTTTAGTTTTATATACGAGGGCTGTTCAAAAAGTATCGAGACTGAATTTATTATGCAAAAACATACATACATAAACAGGTTTTGAGTCAATCTCCTTCGAAATATGCTCCATTGGCAGTAACACACTTGGCCCAACGATGTTTCCAGTCCTCGAAACATTTCTGGAACTCAGACTTTGGGATGGCCTGAAGCTGCTGTGTCGAATTCTGTTTTATGGTTTCAATGTCCTGAAACCGGTGTCCTTTTAAGGTGTTCTTGATCTTGGGAAAGAGGAAAAAATCAGGAGATGTTGCCAGTCGTTGGAATTGCTTATCCTCAGTGAGGAGACGCGGCACAAACTTTGCAGACACTCGGCGCATGTTCAAGTCCTTTCTCAAAATTTCATCACATGATCCTACGGAAATGTCACACTCCTGTGCAATTTTTCGGACTGTTAAACGACTATCAGAGTGCACCACAGCCTTCACTTGTGCAATCTTGTCCTCAATGCGAGAGGTGGATGGGCGTCCAGAACGGGGATCACTGTTCACTGATTGACGACCCTCCTTGAATCGTCGGAACTACTCGAAAACCCGAGCACAACTCATCTCCAAATGCTGTTTTCATCATCTCGTAGGTTTCGGTACCCGTTTTACCGAGCTTAAAGCAAAACTTGATACAGATTCGCTGATCAGTGTTTTCACACTTTTTCTTTTTTCGACGAACGCACGCAAACACTCCACGTGAAAGAAGTCAGTGTGACTGAACGGCGCGCTGTACAGACCTGCCGAATTTTGTGAGACAAGGTGAAATATGCACGCGCATGATGCACACAGTCCCTCCGCTAGGGGTTTTCTGGAATAAATAGAATAAATTCAGTATCGATACTTTCTGAACAGCCTTCGTATACATTGTGATTTTTTGGGGTGAATAATATAATTATATAATATTGAGTCTTTTTTGCATTGCATTTTTCTGTGCGTTTTTAGAATTGGTTTAAATATTCGTAGAAAGGTTTTCCATAAAATCTATAACTGTTTCAACAGAAATAATTTTTTCGGAAAAATTTGAATGTTAAATATCTGATTTTAGCTATTTTGTGAGAATAATAGAGTGTTTTATTGAACTTGGTAGGTTTATGATATTTTGCAATTTGTTTGTTATGAAAATTAGGTTGTTTTTATTGCTAAAATCCTCATGTAGAATTTGATGAAAGAATTTTTATATAAATAGTGTGTGATGCAAATATCATTCATTTATCAGAGAGAGAGAGAGAGATAATTATTAATAGCCAAACTCTTAATACGTAAGTTCATGCATACATTTGTTTAAAATTATTTTCTAGTGATTACCAATTTTGAATTTTACAATTGTATTATTACTTTCTTAAGAAACAGTGTATAAGTGATATTGCATTCATTCTAATTGTGGGATTCGAAATATTTTTAGTGTAAAAACATTTTGTCTAAAAATGGCTTATTTAGGAAAAGGTCGAAGAGCAGACCTAAGTTATATCGCAGAACAATTAGGTGAAAGAGTAAATGATGATTTAAAAATTATACACCTCACAAATCTTATAGTAAATAGCACAAATTACAATGAAGAATTCGTTCGAGAAATGCTAAACGTGAGAATTGAAGAAAGATCACAAGCTCTCTGAGCTCTCACAAGATCACTGATCTAATGTCATAATCATCGCGTGTCAGCGAAAATTATGACATTAGGGAGAGACACCGTTCTAACTCTATTGAGCGCTGCAAAAATTTCTTCCTAAATTTAATGTAAAGGAGGATAACATAATCCTCTCTTTCTGGTTTTATTTGAAAGACATGCCAAAATTAATAGGATTTCTAAAGAAAATTGGGTTCCACAACTAATTAGTGTTCTACCCCCTGATGAGCATATGAATTGTTTACCTCTCGCAGAGGTAGAAATTGATTGTTATTGGGGACATGTCATCACAAAGGCAGCTGTGGTGCGAAAACAATTGGATCAGGGAAGATATATTTTGGGGAATCAAACAATTGAACTCCTAGAATCAGATTTAGGGAATAATAGTCTACCTAGACGGGAAATGGTGAATGCGATTCAGACTCGCAGTCAACGGAAAAAAGAAGCAGAACAGAAGAGTACAAGTGAAGCAAATGAAAATGATGAAATGAAGCTAGAAGAAAATTTAACGGAAGATATTGAAAATCTTTTGCCTTCTTTTAAAGAAAAGGACACAATGAACTTAATCAAAACAAATACAGAGGAGTTCATCAAAACTCAACAGGAAAGGGAAGAATTAGCTCCTTTGATTCAAAAGGTAGAGAATGGCATAAATAACGAAGCAAGCGATTATTCTCTAACCAAAAGAAAACTTCTAATCAAAAGGAGAAAAGATATGAATGGAGACTTAAGACAACTACTAGTTATTCCTGAGAAATTGAGGTCATCGATTCTGAAGATGGGTCATGAAGGCACATCAGGCCATCTAGGTGTCACGAAGACAAAAAATCGGATTGCAAGATATTTTTATTGGCCTCAATGCTATAAAGAGATAGAAGAGTTTCTGAAAACATGTGATCCCTGCCAGAGAGCGGGTAAGGCAAATGATCAGAAAAAAGCACCCTTGCAGTTAGTTCCTGTAATAAGTGAGGTTTTTTCCAAATTAAACGTCGTTGCAGTAGGACCCCTTCCCACTACACCCACAGGGAATAAATATTTGTTAACGGTCATGCGTTTATCCTCAAAGTACCCTGATGCAGAGCCAATGCCTGATCTAGCGTCCACTGCAGATGTGGAAGCTTTGTTCTAGATCTTTAGTAGAATGGGTGTTCCTAAGGAAATGCAAACGGACCAAGGGACTTCATTTACGAGTGTTTTAACATCAGTGGAAACTTTGGAATAAAAGTTGTTCGAAGTTCAGTCTATCATCCTCAGAGTAATCCTGTCGAAAGATTCCACAGAACTCTAAAAAGAATCTTAAGAGTGATATGCATCGAATCCTCTCCCGAATGGGAAAAACAGTTGCCCGCTGCACTTTTTGCTTTAAGAACCATCACTCATGAAAGCACAGGTTTTACTCCCGCTGAACTGGTCCATGGAAAAAATTTGAGAACACCTATAACTCTTTTGTACGAGAGTTGGATGGAGACAACAGAAGAGGTGACCCCCGTTGTAGAATAAGTTTTCCAACTTATAAATCGACTTAAAAGATGTCAGGAATTAGCCATTGGAAAAATGAAAATTAAAAGAAAAGCATGGTATGTTAAGAATGCCATTAAACGAGAATTTTCAGAGGGAGATTTAGTGTTAGTATTAAGGATGAGTCGACCCAATGCATGTCGATCTGTGCAGTGGAAAGGACCGGGAAGAATAGAGAAAAAAATTTCAGAGACGAATTTATGTGGCGAGCTTTAACAATAACACCAATTCAAATAAGTTTTTCAGGTAAATATTCTGAAACCATACTATAAAAGAGCCGAATTTGTCAATATGATTAACAATAGGGGAAAGGAAGATTCGAACGAATTAGAAGAAAACTTTCCCTGGATCGATTCTAACCCGAATATTTTTGACCGATGAAATAACAGAGCACAGTCAGTTAGAAAATCGATTGAATACCCAACAAATAGACAAACTAAAAGGAATCCTATGTAATTACTCTAAAATATTTTCCATTGAACCCGGAAAAACGCACTTGGTAGAGCATGGCATTGAACTGATAAATGAGGTACCTATTAGGACGAAGCCATACAGATTGTCGGCACGGCAAACTGATTTATTGCAAGAAGAGATAAAAAAAGTTGAAATATCGAGTGATAGAAATAGGAGAGTCAGATTGTGCTTCACCGATTTAGTTGAAACCCCTGGAAGAGACCCGAGGCCTTGCATCGATTATAGGAAATCGAATGAATTAATAAGAACTCAGTTTTATCCTCTACCAAATATTGAACATGGAATTAAAACCGTCGCAGCAGCCAAATATATAACCCTACTTGACTTAACAAAAGGTTATTGGCAGATTCCTTTAACTCCAAAGCTCAGAGCCATTCATCACTAGTTTTGGAACTTACCGCCCATTACGTATGCCATTCGGGTTAAAAAATGCGCCCTATTATTTCAGCAGATTGATGGATGAACTACTTCAAGGGTGTGAGAAGTTTGCCCTACTATATTTAGACGATGTGGCTATTCTTTCAGAAAACTGGGACGATCATATAAGCCACATAGATAAAGTACTGGAACGGATACAGACTGCTCGTTTAACAATGAAACCAGCAAAATGTATAAATTCGCTCAAGATAGCGTTAAATATCTTGGTCATGACGTAGGATTAGGAAAAAGGTCTCCGGATCAATGGAAAGTTAACACAATAATAGATTTCCCAATTCCGCGGACTAAAACACCAGGTTAGAGCCTTTTTGGGAATTGCGAGATATTATCGACAGTATATCCCAATGTTCTCCAGTTTAGCTGCCCCATTAACAGAACTTCTAAAAGGAAAATCGAAGAATGGGTACATCAAATTGACTTCGGAATGTCAAGCATCCTTTGTACAATTGAAGAAAAAACTTTCGACTAACCCTGTTCTATATACCCCTGATTTCAAGAGACAATTCATTCTTCAAACCGATGCTTCCGAAACGGGTATTGGAATTGTCCTGGCTCAGAGAAATGATAGAGGGGAAGAGCATCCCATTCTGTACCTTAGTAAGAAATTTTCAGACACCGAGAAAAGTTACTTCACAACCGAAAAGGAGTGTGCAGCTATCGTTTATGCAGCAAAAAAACTTGAATGTTACCTTGATGGACAGCAAAAATTTATCATTCAGACCGATCACAACCCCTTAGTCTGGTTGAAAACCAATGCAGGGACAAACCCACGTCTTATGCGTTGGTCTCTTGCACTACAACCATTTAATTTTGAAGTCATTCATAAACCCGGGAGAAGTCATGCTAATGCAGATGCCTTAAGTAGGATTGATTAAATTTTTTTATATATTTCCCCAAGGGTGCATTATTATTATTTTCATCTCAATACTAAACATAATTTCTATATTTCCACTTTTCTAAAAAAAATGGTATATGATTTAACCTTGTGAAAAAAATTATTTCTAGATCCTTTAATATGTGTCATAAGGTTTGACCAGAGACATAGATATGTTATGTATGCATTTATGATAAAATTTTATTATGAAGTTAATGAGATTGTTACATTAAAATTTGTAACACATTTATGGGGAAATTTCTATACTGATTTCATGTATTAATATACTTCTGTATTCTTATAAACACGTCATATACCAAACTGTTTAAGTAAGAAATATTTCTAATATAATGATGTATCCATTTCATTAGTATGATTCTTGAGTTGATGTTAAGAGGTGTAACGTGTTTGATATTTTTATTTCATTGGTAGGATTTTGAGATCATGTTAAGATGTTAAGTAAAATGTTTCATGGTAACAGAAATTATAAGATAAGCTGGTCTCACTAATCCTTGTGTATAAAAATTTAGTTTTGTGGTATAGGCTATTAATGAAATAGAGAAATTGTAATGTAGAGTTTAGTTATCATTCAAGAGTAACTTACTTTTAAAACATTTGTAATTTTGAGTATATTATTTTTATATTAATGAAGTATGTATTTGTGTATTTTTAATTTCTCTCTTTAAAATTTGAGCCAAGATAATGTTAGTATTATTTCTTCATACTATTCTAATGGAAGAAATGATGCTTATGAATATTGATTCATAGTAAATATGATTTGAGTCACTACATGAAAAAAAAGGATTAACTACATAAAGTGTAATTTGTATATGTCTAGTAGATAAGTTGTGATTGTTTCATTTCTTTTGATTTTTATATGTTAATGCATTATAGTATGTAATTAATTCTGGCCAGAAGGAAATCGTACAGTGTTAAAAAGGGAAGTGTTATCTAAAACTTTTAGTGATATATCCTGTTGACAATTGAAATAATTTTATTTAATCTTCAAAAACAGAACTTTTCCTTCATCAGAAAAAGTTCTCTAGAGCAGGCATGTCAAACTCATTTGATATCACGAGCCACATGAGCTATTTTATATTAAGTTGAGGGCCGCATGTTTTCAATGTTCAAAAAATTAATAAAGCAGAATTTTAGAATGAGTTTTATAAATGTAGAATATAAATTTATAATGTATTTTATATATGTAGTTTCATAAATATATATATATAAATGTAATATAATTATACATACATAATAGTTTAATATTTCATTTTATTTTTCAGATTGTGTTTCATAGAAAAATAAAAATAAGAGTTATAATACGAAATACAATTTAATATTACTTTTATAGAACGTATTTAACATCTCCCCCCCCCCTCATAACAAATCATCAAAATTCAGGTGATCATATTGAACTGATGTAATTTTTAAAAAATGATGATAAATTTTGATCATTTTATCTTGACCTTTTTGAATTTTTCATATTTTTCATTAAAGGAAAAAGTTTCTCGCATAAATAAATACTTCCAAACATAGCCACTGATTATACGCGTAACAAATGATAACATTTTAAGAAACAGATGAATAAGTACAAAAACCTAGATTTTCAATTTTCAAACATTTTTGCTTCAGCAAAGAATGGCAACAAATTCCAATTAATTTCATTTGTAAGATTTCATCAACAATTTCAATATCGATAGATAGAGGTGAAGTTAAGAAACGAAATTGTAATTCAAAATTTTTAAAATCGGAAAATCTTCGATCGAATTCCATTTCTAACAATTTAATTTAGTGAGAATATTCTGTAAATTTAAATTTAAGTGATTTAATCAATAGATTTTGAAAGCTTTCAAAGTGAGATAAGTTTTCTCGTTCTGTTTGTAATAATTTTTGTTTGAAACATATTTTTTTCAAATAGCATTGTAACTAAAGGATTTTTACCTTGAAGCTTAAGTTAAGTTGACTTGTAATATCAACTGAGAAAGCTAGGAGCTTTACCCAATGTTCATATTTTAACTCAGCAAATTCATATTTTTTTTTGTTTTCAAGAAAATAATGATTTCATTCTGCAATTTAAAAAATGTTTTAACACTTTATGACTCGAAATCCATTGAACTTTTGTAGAATTTGTTTGACCAATAAATTCACATTCTGTATTTTCCAGAAATGAAGCAAATCGGCGATGCTAAAGTCTACATCATAGGCTCCGAAACTTTTTAGCCTCATAGACCCCTTGACAGGTTTTTCAGCTTCGGGTAGACCCCCTACTTACCTAATATCAAATTTATCAAATTAAATGCGTTTTTGACAGCTGGTATAGAGCTATTTACTTAAAAAAATTAATATTTTTAACTGTAGTGAAGTATAGGAGAGTTTAAAACTTAAGAAAACACATGTTAGTAAATTAAATTAGTTAATTAAATTAAAATGTAATTAATGCATAAATAACTGATATCAACAAACAAAAGCTTTTAGAGGGAGGGAGAAATCTGAGGATGCAATAATAAATTTTAACATTTGGCATTAATCTTACCAGGTTTTAACACTAAATATATCTCCTCGGTTAATAGTGTCCAGTATTTTCTTACATTTTTTTGTTTTGGAGATTGACAAGCGGCACTGAAACTCCTTCTCAATCGGAAAAACAATTAAAAACTTCCTCAAGATATTCCATAGTATAGAATAAATAACAGGTATATCTTTTTAAAGCTAAAATTGTTGACATCATTTCTAAACTTTACTTTAAGATCTTCGTTAGTGCATATTCCTAGAGCTTAATCCTTATAATCTGACATTTTTTTTCAAAGTGACCATATAAATTCATTGTCTACTGTGGTACTACGATAGTCAAAGCATTCTCAAACCTAGTTTCAAAATCTAAAAAAAGGGCATTTAAATGTTGGCGACGTCCTAAATTATGCTCCTTTAGCTTAATTCTGGCAAGAAATGTTGAAATGGAATTTGTTTTAATAATATTTATGCTGTTGCCTTGTAACTGCAATTAAACCTCATTAAATTTAGTAAATAAATCTGTTAAATAGGTAAGTCTAGTTTCCACTTGATTAAATTTCCTTTTAATATTAGTCACACTCTGGTTTGATGAGAGCCACTATCATAGACCCCCATTTACACCTCATGGACCCCCAAATTATTTTTTTGCTGTCGTGGACCCCTTGCAAATCGTCATTGGAGGTCCATATAGACCACTTTGGGAATCACTGGTCTACATGCTCGAATATAGTTTACAATTTTGCTGACTATTTTAAAACATGTCCAATATCTAAATAATGCCCAAGAACAGCACTTGCTATGGAATAATGCAATGAAAATGTTTAAAATTATTTTTACCATGCTGTTTGCTTGTTTCTTTTAATTTTGCAACTCGTTAGTAATACTGGTCATGGTAAATGCATTATTATCAGTTGCACAACAAACCAACTTTTCCAAGCAACACTTCATCAAAAGTTTAAAAAATGCATCAAAAATATGTATTATGCATAATACATGACTCGACTCTACTATAATTCTCAACTATTTCATAACCTCTGCTGGTTAAAGAATTTCGACTTACAATTTAATTTTTTTTTATTTGTGCTGGACATGAATCCGTTTCCTCCCCCCCTAAATCTAAGTTGTCATCGATTTTAAGCCACACCCCAAGTTCTCAACAAATTTTTGTGAAAAATGAACAATAATATAAAATGTTTTATCGATATCAAATTTTAAGAAATTAAATAAATTTAAAATGAGAACTAATAAGAAAGGAATAAATAGTTGTTTTATCAGTATTATAGACTATTAATTACATACATGAAACCGGAATTGCTCTAAGTATCCCATCCAACAATTTTTCTCTTCGATTCTAAACGGCCTCCGATTTTCAATAGCATTACCATTGGAAAAAAAGTGCGGCTTCGAATCCAACAAATACGGTTATTCTTAATTAAGCTTACGCTTAATGGTTACGCTTTAATTAAGCATTCACTAATAAATTATTTTTAAGTAAATGGCTTCAATTTGTGCTTGCGATTAAAAGTGATAGTATATAACTAGTTTTTACAGCAGTTGTATTCAATAAATTTAGGGGGCCGCGGTAGCCTAGTTGTGAAGGTAACGGACTCGATTCATACGAATTCGAGCCTTGTACCGCTGAAGACCCGCCATGCAGAGGAGACCGATGCACTTTAAATGTTAAGGGTCAAACGTTCTGCCAGCTCAGGTTTCGTCCTCACCTTTGACCATGATCCGCTGCTAAACGCCCTCGAGTCGCTGAACAATGTGACGTTTATCTCACTCTCATTCACTCACTCAACAAATTTAAACAATACTTTTCTCCTTTCATTTTTGAAGATTTGATTTCAATTCCGGCAAATCGTCTTCACAAAGTTTCGCAACATACTGTTTATAATTCGTTTTCTGATTTGTGTCTTAATGCCTTTTAAAATTATATTCCTTAGCAACTGAATTACAGTTTTTGCATATCAGGCACAATATTTTATTCTTGTTTTCGACATCGAAATATTGCAGCTCCCATTTTTTTCGAAAATTATGATGTTTATCTTCAGTTCATCTTTTATTACTCTGTTCTTGAAGTTTGATGATATTTTTATTAAATGACTTTTTAGTTCATTATGAATAAAAACCAAAATCTACGTTCATTCACAAACGATTGAGTAAACACTGCACTTTTTGATCTTGGGGGTTTTAAATTTTAAAAAATAAATCTACAACTTCCTCTGACGTCAAGCTATTGGCCTCTCGTTGATTGGACACTTCAAGGAGAAATAAAGGTAGCCCACACGATGAATCATAGGGCGATCTATAGCATATAATATTTTTTAATCCATTTAAGGTACGTTGAAAATGCCATTTTCGGTCAAAAATCGCATTTCCTTTTTATTTTACCATTTTAAAGTTCAAGCAATTAGCTTTCTAAATCTGTCTTTGTTTTGTCTGTGCGATAATTAGAAAAAAAGTTACAGATGTTTAAAATATTTTTACAGCTGTCATTCGAAACCGGAAGTGGTGAAATCGAAACCGGAAGTTGTCTGTTTAGCATGCTTTTTACCGATAATTTTTGCAGTTTCAACCCATTATAATTTTAAAAACTATTTCTGACAATTTTTTTAATTATTTAATTGATGGACAACAATTTCGATCTTTTAATTCGACTCTTGCGATTGGCAACATTTGTTTCTTCTGACCTCACATGTTTTTGTTTTGATTTGTGCCTTACGAATTTTGATCCTAAATTTCTTCTAAAAACTTAACTTTTTTCGATTTAATTGTACAATTTTTGATCGTTGATGGTTTCTAGACATTCTGCTTTTAAAAATTCAAGTTATAATGGTTCACAAAACTATAAAAATAACTTCTTGAAAATGCAACAGTGGACTGATAACAGTAGATTGGTAACAAAAACATTGGAAGTAGCAAATATTCAAACTTGTAATGAACAAAAACTGGATTCACTGAAGAATTTTTCACAGTGCAAAGAATGTTTTAATGGAACATTAAGAGGTTATGGAATATTTTATTTAAATATTTTGGGAAGTATGTTTTTCTCAATTTGTGTTTCTTCAATTGTTTTGAGAAGAATCTGTACCTGCATGAAGATTACTTGTTTGGACTGACTTCTAATGTGACTTTAAAATGCTCCAAATGTACTTTTATTGTCAATTTTTCAGCTACTAAAAAGCTTAAAAACCAAATTTCAATTAATTTGCAACTTATTTGTGGAATGTGAGTTATTGGAAGATGACATTTGTCTGCGAAAAAGTTACGTGCTAAGCTGAATATGCCCTGTTTTGCAAAAAGAGCATATAGACTTTGTGAAAGAAAAGTCTTGGCTGCTGCTACATCAACGGCTAAAGATGTCATGAATGCTGCTGCGTTGGTAGTAAAAAGAATTACAAAATGTTCCAACACGTCAATTGGAGAATGTGGAATATCCGTTGACGACAGATACATGGACATTCTTCCCTAAAAGTTTCTATAGAAACTTTATCCATCGCCACTGGGAAACTTCCAGATTAGGAAATTATGTCCAAGTTTTGTAGAATTCTAAATGTCTAGTCGAACATGCGTGTTCCTGCATTCATCTGGTATTTACTTCAATCATGGAATCTGTTTGTGCGTACAAAATCTTTGTGTGATTTTATACCACGAGATCTTAAAACAATGTTGATTTCTATGGTGTGTGATGGTGATTCCCAAGGATACATTTTAGTTAAAGATCTATTTGATGTCAACAGTGTCATAAAATGAGTGCCTAATATACTTCTAAGAAAGAGTGAGTATTCGGCAAAGAAAACTTAGAAAAAGCCAGAAAAACCTCGGTGGGAAAGAAAAACTTTCCAGTGTTATGATTAATAAAATTCAAAACTATTATGGCAGTAACACCAATCACGTCAAAGCTCTGCTAAGTGCGGCATTTTTTCTCGGTGGCTCCATCAGAGAGATACCCATGTATGCACCATGCCCAAATGGAGCTGAGAGCTGGTGTGAGTATCAATGAAGAATAGCCACCGGAAAAAATATATATAAATAAAGGTGTAAGCCTTTCCATGAAACTTTTAAATATTGTTAAACCTGTGTATACAAAGTTGTTTGATAAGCAGTTATTATAAAATTGCCTCCACGGTGTGACACAAATGTAAACAAATCATTTAACGCGTTTTTTCGGCAAATTGTTCTGAAAGAAACTTTTATTGAGCTGAAAACATTTTCTTTGGGTACCCATATTGCTGTCATTAATTTAACAAAGCTTTTATATTTGTTTGTTTGAAAGCTTTTGGCATAAATGCAAATTATTATACACTGCGTGATGACAGATTTCTTGCCATCATTCGCACAGTGACTCGAAACAACATTTTTTGCCTTTTTAAAAATCAGCCAGAAAAAAAATATAGGGCCCAAAGAAAGTTAAAATTTAATAAAATAGCAAGGAGTGGAGGTGTTAAATATAAATCATTAGAGTTTTAGTAATATACTTGTGATATTTTGTTTTGAAATTACATTTATAAAGTTTAAATGCATTTTTCTCAAAACTGTTTTTTTGTAAATTTCTTGATATTTCAAATGTGATATCTAAAGAGCCAATAGAGATACTTGTATGAAATTTTACACAAATGTTATTAATAGTATTATCTAGAGGTTGGACTAGCAGCTAAGAAATTGAACAATTTTTAGTGATTTTATAGTTGGATTTCCTTATAAAAGTATCGAAAATTTGAATGAAATTCATAGGTTGTAGCTTCGATTAGCTATAACTTTTGATTAAAAGGAAATAATTTAAAACTTGTAGTACAACCTCTAGAAATGTGTTTGAAAAATGTGCTGCAGCAATTTTTTTTGTAAAATATAAATTATTTTTAAAAATAGAGCCTTTGAAAAAATTAATTAAAATTTCATTAAAATTTCATTAAAATTTTAAGATTTTGTAAATTTTAATGTATGTATATTATTTATAACTGTGTTTTTTATCATAGTGCAAAAAATGAAATTAAAAATGTAAAATTTTTAGTGAATTTTAGAAAAATAAAAAAATAGGTCTCCGAACGTAGTCGGATACCTTAAGAATGCAATAAAAATTCATTTTTCATAGTAAAATTAAATGAAAAAATGTAATAAAATATTACAAATAATTTTTATTCAAAGGCTATATTTATTATTAAAAGGGGTTTTTTTAGAAAAAGAATAGATAGTAGGTTATTATATCGTAAATTTTAAAAGAGGTTTATTTCTGGTAAATTTCAAAATGAAAAAGCCCTTAAAAAATTGATATTTATAATTTTGTAAAATGTCTCCGCGGGCCGCGTGTTTGACATGCCTGCTCTAGAGGAAGGAGGAGTTGTAGCGATTATTTTTCGAAGTCAGAGAACCATTGATGACGTCAGAGACGAACGCTTATAGCAACTGCCTGATTGTAAGGGGACAGCGTTTCCCCGAAATCCACATTTTCCCCTCCGTTCCGAGAAAATAATCCCGTCAAGAAGGATAGGTGGAGAGACCGGTTCTGAGAGGTCCCGGGCGGGAAGCGAGAGGAGTTGGTCTGTAGAATTAAGAGGATGTGTGTGTTTTTTTTATGTAATTAAATGTGTATATATATTTCTAGCAGGACTGTGTTTTTCGTTCCAATACGTCAAAGTGTCCTCAGATATATTTTACCAATAGTTATCTGGAGTGATTAAATTAAATGTTTTTTGGATTTCCTGGATGACCAAATGTTTCACTTTTAAGTAATTTGTCCCGTAAAGAAAATGGGACAGCTATTTTAGTAAAATATTCTTACGCACACACAAGACATTATAAATTTCAATAAAGTTTCCTGTTAAATTATCTCCTTTCTGGGCCTCTTATGTCCTCCAACTGCAATAGATGAGACACGTGGTTTGTTGCAACACACTCACTTTTTGTGTGTTTTTCTGCGTTACATCTATAGAGAGCATATCTGCTTCGAAGTTTATGGTACCTTTTAATATATTCATACATACTTAATTGTAAAAAACAGCGGAACAATCTTCCTTTTTTACGTTTTTGAGCCAGACTACGGCTGCATGTTCTGTATACAAAATAAATTTTTGCCCAAAAAGATAATGATGAAACTTATTTAAAGAGTCTACTATGGCGAGATACTCCAGCTCCGTAATCCCATAATTTTTTCATAATCCTTTAATAGAGCGCGAGTGGAATGCTACCGGGTGTAAATCACCAATGCTATCTGGTTGCTTCAAAAAACCGCTCCTACACCAGTTAAACTTTCATCCACAAAATGGTGACATTCACTTTTCGGCTTAAAAATTTTCAAAGTGGGTTTACAAATCAAACCTTGTTTTTAAAGCTCAAAAGATTCTTGGTATTCATTTGTCCACTTTCAAGTTAAGTCTTTTTTTAGTAACTGGTTCAAAGGATGCCTAATCATGGCATATTTAGCTATAAACCTATGAAATCCATTAATAGAACCTAGAAACCTTTGTAAAGATTTTACATCAGTCGGTGGTTTTAAATTTTTAACTACCTCAATATTGCTGTTATCTGGAGTGACAATGCCATTAGAAATTTCGTACCCTAATAACTGAATTTTATTTTTTGCAAAAAATAACACTTGGATGATTTGAGTTTAATATTTTCTAACCTGCAAATGGTAAAAATTTCTTTGAAATGTTCTAAATGATCTGTGTAATTTTCGGAAAATGTCATTAAAATAATTTGCAGTAAATTTAATTTTATGTTTGGTGAGGATTCGGCGTATCGTTCTTTGAAAAATACTGGGCGCATTGCGCCAATTAAATGGAAATTTTAGCCATTCATTACATTCCTATATTGGTAACAAAAGCGAGTTTCTCCGTATCGTCTGGATGTATTGGTATGTACCAATAACCTGAGGCCATGTCTAATTTTGAAAAGTAATGACTTTGAGCTAATTTATCCAAGTGTTTTAATTAAAGGTAGTGGTTCAGCATCTGATTAAATGATTAGATTTATTTTCCTAAAATCAATACACAATCTGCTCTTTCTTTGTTCGTCCTTTTTATAAGCAAGTGTTACTGGTGCAGAATACGGAGATGAACTTTCTATAATTATCCCAGCCTTTAATAATTCATTAATTTCACAATCGAATTCTTCCTGTTGTTTTGGTGATGTTTTATATGCGCGTAATGATATTTGTAATTCTGACGTCAGTCTCACTCACTGAGGTTCTATCCTTATAGTTCCAAGATCATATTTATCTTTTGCAAATACATCATCGTAACCTTCCAAAATTTCTTTAATTTAAAATGTTCTCCAATATGTGGTGATTCCGATATACCTTCGACTTCAACCTGACAATGTGTGCACCCATTATCAGCATCAGTCTCGGATATATTCGAAAATTTCAGGATATTGTTTTTATATTTTCTATTTGCTCGTTCTATTTTTTGCTACATTTATTTATTAACCCTCTGAGTGTTCATCCTTGTCCTGAAAAATCATTCCAAAAGCGTTTACTTCTTTTTTGAGAATTCCTTCGAAAGTGCAACACATTTAATTCCTTTCCCCTTTAAAGAACGCGGGAGGTCTACAGGGGAAGATTTTATTACTCAGTTCGGCCTCTTTGTTGCTTTAAAACCGGGAGAAAACTCGTCCACAGCTGTGACGTTGCCTTGTGCGAATTTAGGGTGGAAAAAGCGGGTCCACGGGGTTGTTTGATCGGTTAAGTCACAATAAAAGTGAAGAGTTAAAAAAAAACTCGAAAGAAAGAAACTTGTTACAAAAGTTGAAAAATACTTGTTTATTTTAAACAAAACAAAATTTTAAAAAATTAATTTAAGAAAAATAAACTATTTTGGACTAACGATTTGAGCCAGGAAAAAGTACCTTGTATTTATTGTTGAATATGAGACTAAGAAAACACAAATACATCATAATGTTTTTTAAAAAGTAACTATGTAAAAAAGAGTAAAAGTGACCATTTATCTCTCTCTTTTTAAACAAAAAGAGAATAAATGAAGTATCGTTACATACGACGATTATGTTTATGAAATGAAATCAATCTTCCTCTATTCAATTATATTTTAAATTTAAAGTAACATAAAGAGGGATTTCAATACTTTTAATTTATATATATTTTAATCCTATAAATGATGTTTTTATGTTAAATTAATTTTTCGGAAAAAATCTAAATTTTATTTCATAGTCAAACAACTTGTACTAAGCAAAAATACCTTCTTTACATAGGCATTTGTGACGGAGCAAAAAGCAAATTTAGTCAAATTTTTTATTTTTATTTTAATGGGAATATATTTTTCTTCAAAATGGTAAAAGTATTTCTAACCATTTTCTATTAAAATTTAATTTTTTATTTTTCTGTTTCTTTAGTGTTAAACGGAAAATTCACTGATAAATACAACTTTCACACAATTCAATCATTACAAATTCTAATGACAAAAAAACTTCTCCCAATTAATTTTGTCTTTCAAAACAGTACACTTAAAACAATTTTGCTCAGTGAAGCTAACCGACAATTCCGCAGTGTATTCATATTAATTTTTTAATAAAAATAACATTCGGAAATGCTGTATTCAATTTTTTGAGTATAAAAAAATAATGCCTGCTGTGGAGAAGACAGAGAAGGAGATGTGATGTATGGTTTTGAAAGAATGTTTTCGTACATGTAGAGTATTTTTGAAAATTTAAATATCACCAAAGCTGATCATATGATTGTAAATGAGTCTTATTTTAGAATGTGAGCTGTGGGGTATCAAAATAAAACATTTTACTTTTAAATAGCCAAGGAGTTTATACTCAATATCCTCTTCATAAAATTGCTTACAACTTTTATTCAAATTGTAAAGGAACTGAAATATAAATATCTGACTTACTCCAGTCAAAAATATTCATATTATGTGAAAATACTGTTCCTCCACTTATTTAAGTACGTTTATAAGCTATAGCCCAAAGCAATATTTTATTTTTATAAACGAGGCACAAAATTCAGTTATAAAAATATATTTTTCATTTTAGAACATATAAACCGTACACGGATTGTAAGACCATTTCTAAAATACTAAGAGTTTTTAGAGGAACAAAAACATATAATTTTGGGTAGTTCAAATTTTAATATAATACGCAAATATATATATTATTAAGCAAATACGTTTGACAAGAAAAAAGTAATTTATTTAAATCTTGTATTGCATGAATAAAATAAATCAAAGATCCTCCTGAAATAAACACAATTGAAGGGAAAATGTTTAATTTGCAATCGATAGCATATAAACGTTTCTGTTAGAGGTATCCCGAAGTGACGCAATCCTATTCGGTAAAAAATAAAACTTACTGCTGGAATCATACAATTTCCTAATGAATGGGTGAATCCGAATATTTTTTTCATTTGAACTGTTTGGACGGAAATGGCTAAATAGGAACATTTAATAATTTACAAAATTAACCGTTATAGTTTATATAATTTCTTAAGATTACAAAAGGTGTGTTTCGGAAGCACAAGTTTTAATAGGAGTACGGCTTATGAAAAGTAGAACAAATATATCTGAAGAACTATGGTTTGTTACCTTAAATATTGTGAGTGAGTGAGTGATTTTGGGGTTTATTGGCGCAAGAGCCGATTTCGGCTATACTGCGCCAAACATTTGTTTTAATATCTGTGGTCTAGACGGGAAGAGAGAAAGAAAGAATGAATTGAATGACAAGAAAGAGGGTCGAAAATAGAGAGGGATCACTAGGGTACCCCGGGTTCGGGAGGCCCGTGTTTGCCAAAGACAGTAAACCCGTGGGAAAAGGAAAAGATCACTAGGGCACCTCGGGATTGTGACACCCGTACTCACCTAAAGAAGGTGAGCCCCTGAGGGGCTTAAATATTGTGAAACACAACAAAGTATATTGGAAATCAATTCCCCAATTCATGTTAATAAAAATGTATGAAAAAACTGCAAGACTTATTTTTGTATTTGTAATTATTATAATTTTTCCTGAAAACTGCAATTTCTTGTGCGGCACCCGTCAAAACCGCTGGGCCCTCACTTTTTGCCCAGCTCACCCCTACCTAAACCAGCTCTGCTCTAGCAAGTGAAAATGCCGTCTTCTGTTTATCAAGGTTATGTATTGCAGACTGCATCCTGTATGTTAGATGTTCGTTTTTTTCTTCTACGTCAATCTGTTAAAATCTGAATTTAAAATTATATGAAATTCTTAACATTCGCAACAATGCCCTTTATAATTTTTTTAATAGTATATGAATGCGTCTTCAAACATTACATTACATTTATGTTGACTTTTTAATTAATATTAAGTATAACTTAACGCAGAGATTTTCTGAATTTTAAAATAGATAGTTCAAAAACTCTTGTAGATATGATCATAATTTTTCATTCCTGTGTTTTAGCTTCTCAGTAGTGCTTCTACTTAAAAATTTATTGTATATTCATCAAATTTTTCAGCATAATTTTTGCTCTTAACATACAGTTTTAACCGAATTGTATGAAATTTACGAAATGCATTAAAATGCTTAAGATTCTTATGTTAAAATTTTAATTTAATATTTTATTCGAAGAATTGTTAGTACTTATTTTAAATAATTTTTAACTGAGTATGTGCACGATACATAAATATTTTTTTCTGAAATTTCAAATACAATTTCTAACATAAAATTCCTAGTTTTGTATGAAAATCTGGATATTTTCTGAATGTTAATTATAATAGATATCCAGATTTTAATTACTTGTTCTTCAGTTAGCTTTAAAAAAATAAATATTTAGAAATTTTGCATAAACAAATATGTTTAAAAAAATTTTCAAATTTATCTTTATATTTATTTATATGCGTAAATGTCAACTGTAAATGTATCCGAATATTTTTAATTACTATTTATTCAAATATTCAAGGTTAAAAATATGAATTGGTATAAAAAACCCCTCATTCATGTTTTCTCTGAAGTAAACTGAAACTCAAGCATTTTTTTTTTAATTCAAATATAATTTGGTGTATTGTAACAATACGCGCCCTGAACATCTGGCTTTAAAATTAAAAATAAATAAATAATGGATCTGAATTAGTTTTTTCATTATTATTTTTATGAAAGCGTAAGAATTTTTTACAAATAATTTGATGCAAAAGTTTAAAAATTATTCATTTTTAGTAGTTGGAAAGTTTAAAAGGTTTTAAATTTTGAAGCGTTCGGTTTCTTATTAACTTTTTTGACACCTTATAATGAAATAATCATGGTTTAAAAACTGAAAACATTGGTTAAGAGAAGAAAAATGAAGCAATTAAATATAGTTCTAGATATTATATAGAGATTTATATATTTTAAAAACTTCTTTTTCCGTTTCATCATTTTAAGATGAAGAAAATAATACGAGTTAATCAAACAAAGAGAATATACTTAAAAAGTTATTTGTCCAACTATATAAAATAGCAGATTACACAGTCCCAACTTATTAAAACTTCAAATTAATATAAAATCAAAAGTGAGTTATATAATATTTTATTTATACGTTGGAACATTTTTCAAAACTTGAAAAAAAAAGTTAAATTGCTAAAAGTGCAAAAAGAATTTATTTAATTCAAACGCAATAATATCTCAAATGAAGCTAAATTACAAACACTATAACTTATAGTTCGTTCACTAAGGTGTCTAAAGAAATTCTTCCCAACTTTTTTACGATTGCTTCAGGGTCAAAACGCAGGGTTCTCCGAGAGCTGTAAAACTTCCTGTCAGTGACCATTGTGTCGCTACAACCCTCCCTAATTATCTTTCATGGTGTTAAACCATAAAAGAGGGGAAAGGATTTCAGAAAAACACGGCCTACCCGCTTTTGAAGCACTCTCTTGAAGTGAGAAAAAGACGTGTGGTGCGTTTTCGAAGCATCTCTAGACGTGCGGAAAAAGACGTTCAAACCGCTAAGAGGGTTAAACTAGCCCACATGGAAAATGCTCTGATCTGTCTATCAGAGGGAAAATAAACACATTAGAATTATACAACCTGACCATTCTTAGATCCAATCTGCATAGGCTTCGTCTCCAACCACAGCCTCGGTACTGGCTGACCTTGTCCTAAGACTGTCCTCTATCCGCTCCAATCTCCTGTGTCTCCTTTGTTGCAAGTGCGTCTGTTGTAGATGAAATGCTCCTGCTGGGCCTTTCTTTCCTGCTGGGGAATTCTGCTCCTGGATGCCGTCCACTCGACGTCTGCTCCGCAGATTATAAGAGCATGGCCATTCCTGCTGGACTGGACGGGACCTGTTGAATCTGGATTGTCTATCTTCCTCCCTGCGGGATGGTCCTGCGATTGCTCTTCTTCCATCCGAATGCATATCACTGTCTCTT
The DNA here is from genome assembly GCA_019973975.1 of Trichonephila clavata. Lineage (NCBI taxonomy): Eukaryota > Metazoa > Arthropoda > Arachnida > Araneae > Nephilidae > Trichonephila > Trichonephila clavata. The sequence goes on along the minus strand of BMAO01009788.1, from coordinate 7,628 downwards.
CTGTGGAATCGCTTTGATGATGGACGAGACGGCATGGACGAGGTCACTTTTCTTTTGATGCGTGATCTTGGTGTCTCTGGTCTCTTCTTCCTTTGCTGCATCTCCAACCAGAATTCGGGTCTCTGTCTTTTCTCTCGTTCCAGGAACATCGGCTTTCTTTTCCTGCAATGATACGCGTTCCCTCTCGAAGAAACAGTTGATTCTGTCCTCACATGTTTCCCCATCTCTCCTCCTCTCTATCGCGTCTATCCCTGGATACATCTCTACTACCTTCCAAAATTTGCTGATCCTTATCCTCTTTAACTATTCTCATCCTTTTCTGACTGTACTACCCTCGGCCGCCTATCATCCGACCTTTCTGATTGTACTGCTCTAGGCTGAAAACTTCCCGATGTTTCAGATTCGCCGACACTGTCTTCCGATTCCCTTTGATGGTATATCCTCACCTGATCCACATTCACCGTATTCGTTTGTCAAACTTCAATATTATCAAATTATTATTTTTCACACTGAAAACTTTATAGGGGCCTTCAAACTTTGGCATAAATTTACCTACAATCTTCTTACTCACTGAACGCAACGGGTGTTTTTGAACCAACACTAGAACATCAACCTTTACATTAACGTCACATCTCCTCTTATTATAGTATTTCGCCCATTTTTCCTGTTGCTTCCGAGTATTTCTCCTAGCCTCCTCAAACAACCTTTCCATGTTGCCACACACCAAATCTGATCCATCATTTACCATCACTAATTTCTGAAATGGGGTAATTAACTTTCTGGCTAAAAATAACTCCTCCGGTAATTTACCCGTTGTTTCATGCACTGCTGTCCTCAAAGCATAACTAAACTCTTTCAGAAATTGGTCCTATATGTTGTGATTTTCTTCTACAAAATAAAAAATCATTTGTAGAAGAGTACGGTTAATTCTCTCCGTTTAATTAGATTAAGGTCGATAGACCACCGTTTTAACATGTTTTATGTTCAACCTGCAACACATGCTCAAAAAACTTTGGATATCATTTGGGGGCTATTTTCACTTATTAACTTTACTGGAGCTCCATAACGCGAAACGTAATTTTCAAAAAATGCATTGGCAATTGCCTTAGACGAAGCTTTTCTTAAGGAAACAATTTCGACCCATTTAGAAAAATTATCCGTTATCACTAAAATAAATTTTTAACGTTCGGTACTAGTGGCAGGGCACGGGCCTTATAAATTTAAAGATACAATTTCATTTAGAAAAATTCGTTATTATCGGAATTAATCGGCCAGCTTTAGCGCGTTCTTGTAATTAACTTTCTGACAGTGGTCACAGGCAGATACATATATAAATATAAACTTCCTCATAATGGGAAAATAACACGCGTCTTTTAATCTCAGACAAGTCTTCTTCTTCCCTAAATGGCCCGCCATCGGCGAGTCTTGGAACTTTCGCATGACATCATTACGCTGGGTTTTTGGAATGAAAACTCTTAGTTCACAGATCGTGGTTGTGTACTTTGCATAGTATAACAAGCCGTCTATAAGTTTAAAGTCGCGGGACAAATTTCCGTAGATTTACGCGTTAATCGAGCTATCGTCAGGGTTTTGCAGAAATTTATATAAATGTGTCCCAACTCCGGATCATTCCTCTGTTCTTCCATCAACTGTTCCCTGGACGATAAAACCAACAACATAATCACTTCGCAAGACACCTTTGCGTCATCATTGCTATCGACTGGATTTCTAGATAATATATCTGCCACCACATTCTGCGTACCTGGGCGATGCTCCCATTCCACATTAAAATCTGCCAACTTAAGCGTCCACCTTATCATTCTAATCGACAAATTCTTCCCGTTTGTTAATTGGTGAGTGTTGCGTGGTCTGTTATCACCTTCACCGACAAAGATCCGAAACAAGTACGATATTTATTTAATGCCCATATGACCGCCAAACATTCACGTTCTGTCACACTGTATTTCCTTCCGCTTACTCAGATTTCGCGAAGCAAACGCAATCGGCTTATTATTCTGCGTCAACACTGCCCCACGTTGGGCGCCAGTGGATTTGATCTGTAGCCCCCCCTTACATTAATACCTTCCTGTCTATCTGAAAACTCAGCTAGATGTGTTGGAGAAACTAAATGATCAAAAGACTTTATTCCAACTCAACTGATTTATTGATTTTTATCAATATTTAATAATATGCACAACACAATACTAATTAAGGTATACAAATAGGAGTAGAGTGCAGAGGTGAGATATTATTACAAGCGGGGAAAATATTAGAGAATTTCAACTGAATCTAAGACAGCTTAAACGCGCACATTTACAACTACGCCTCACACAAATAATCAGAATTTACGAAGACTCCGCGTTCCGTAGTAGTGAATTTCAATACTTTTAATCCGCTTCTCTTTGCGCACATCAAAACATATCAAGCTCACTTAACTTGTCAACAACTACGTGTCGACCTCTCGATCTCTTCACTTGACTTTAATTAACTTTGCTTCTCACTTCCTCTTACTTAGCTCCCTTCTACTCGCGAAAACCGGATTTATATAATATTCCTTATTTACATAAATCACGTTTGGTTTCTTGATGAAGGTTCGTTGAAATAAATATTTTGATTGAAAGGGAAAAAAAAAAGAATTAGTGAAAACCCGTATTGATCCGTCACAACCTGATCACATGCCTTCCACATCATCCAGGAGAGCACATTGCAAAATGTAGGGGTGGTCATAATGTTTTGGCTCTTGAGTGTAAGATGACAGTACCTGAACTTATATATATACATATATATATATGTCAGGTTTGAAAAGATTAACTTTAAAATTAAGGGAGTAATAAATAAAAATAGAGCGAACTCTTTATCATCGCGTAAGGATTTGTGGGGTAAGTAAGCCTATTTAAAGGTGGAGCGAGCGCTGACGAAGGCGAACGCGTACTGGAGAGAAGTAGGTGGACTGGCCGGATTACCGTCTATTGTTCTATAGTGTTGCGCGTCTAATGGACGCCATATTGGATATTAGATTACTATAGAAGAAATAAAGAAGAGTTTATTATAGATTGCCTCATCATTTAACCCGCAGGCCTGGTACCTGTCATATATATATGTATATATTCAAAATTTCTCTACAAGAGAGAGATGAATTGCATGATTAATACTTAAAAGAATATCAATTGCTAGATAACAAGACAACAGAATTTAGAAGGAGATATGAAAGATTGAAATTACAGAGTAAAATATAAAAGAATGGATCTTCAGTATTATCAACATTGCTGACTAAGGACAGCTTGTATACATAAATTTTCTTTAAAAAAATCCATCTGTTATAAAAGTGGGGTTGAACATGTTTTTTGGCCAGCCAACCTTCCCCCTTTTTTTGTTAATAATACCAAGCAAAAACCAATTGGAAATAATGGATAGGAAATCTAAATCCATTATAAGGAAAAGTAACTTACCCAAAAATTGCATACTGAAATGCAGAGCACGCGCTAAATCTGAGTACAATAAACAAGTTATTGCCAGATTCTGGACCAAAATACAATTTCAAAACAAAGCAAAGGCTGAAAAAATGCACTTAGGGCAAAAGTGTGAAAAGAATAGAAATAATAAAATAAGAAATGTAAACATACTACCATTATCTTAGAGACTCCTTAATATGGTTTAAAAGTTATAATATATTCTAAAAAGTAATTTTATCTAAAACTAGAAACTGGGGGTATTTAAAACTATCTAGGAGAATAATAAATCTATAATATAAACCTTTTAAAACTTTGGAAATTTAATCCTTACTATTTAGAATTTCATTATTTAAATATCTATTAATAAAATTAATAGGGTAGTTTTGAATTAAACAGTATTTTAGTAAAATGTTTATAATTTTTTATTTTTTCTGATTTATTAGAAAACTAGAAATTTATTGCGTAGTGTGTAATTTAAGAACAAATATTTCTGAATATAGATACATGCACATTACTCTCCCAATGCGGTACTTTTATAATATTGAAATTAAAGTCTTCTCGTTTATCATAAATATTAGTAACTATTTTATAATCTTTTTAATTTAATTTCTATATCAAGAAAATTTGCTTCGTAACTGTTACTATTTGTCTGTATTAAATTAAGATAATTTGGTATAAAAATTAATATTAGGTATATATGTATATAAAATATATATATATATATATATATTATATATATATATGTGCAGTTTTCTACTCAATCCAATTAGACTCTAACACTTCTTGGTTATAATCTCTTACAAGGACTTGAGTCAATTCTGGTAAGCTTCACCTTCTAACTATTTGTCACCTCTTGTTAGCTAAACTTCTGACTTTCTTACTTTTTGTTCACATATTCTCTTCACTGCTAATTCCCTAACTTTTCACTATTCAATTCACTTCTAATTGTGACTTTAAGAGTCACAATTCACTGACTCTTAAGCTCGCTAAGAAGGAATATATATAATAAAATTAATTTGCATATCACGTTTTCTTCTTTTAAGAGAAGATTGATTAAAATTTGCTGACCAAAAGAATACCCAAAAAACCATGTTTGGTGAAAATTGCGTATCGATCCGTCTCAAATATAAGCCAACATATGTATTATTGAATGCTTATTCGAATTTTACTTTAATGAAAATTAATATTTAATAACTCTTTATAGTAGAGTATTATTTTATTAAAAATAATACTCTACTAAAGATATATTATTAAAGGTAAATGAAACATACAAATCAGATATTGGAATTTAAAAAAATATGGATGATGCAGTATTATAAACGATTGCTGAATTAGGAAATTTATAAAGTAATGTATATAAATGTGGGGTTTAACCAGTGTTTTTGGCTAGCCAACCTTCCTCCATTACCTGAAATGACATTCAAAAATGCGAAGCCTGCGCTGAATCTGTGTACAAAAAACACATTATTGCCGAGTTTCTGAACCAAAATAAAAATAAAAAGCGTAGTATTAGCTGAATTTTAGCTTTTAGCAAAAAGTACAAAGCTATTAGTTTTAAAATAATTATTTATTACATGTATTAAGATAAATATTATAGTTAATAAGAAGCTTTATAGAATATATTTGTGTATATATATACACGCACACACGCACACACACAAACATATATGTACATTCGGACCCCCATTGTGGCCACGGTGGCCAAGTGGTCTAGGCATCGGATCATGGCTAGCGTGTCATGAGTTCGATCCCAGTACACTAAAGATCCGCCGTGTAGGGGAGCGATGCACGTTAAATCTGTAGAGAGCTCAAACTTCCTCCGTAGGTGTGGTGTGGTAGTTAGGAGAGGGGTGCCAGCTCAGGTGTCGTCCGCATCACTTGACCATGGTTCAAAATGACGCGGACCGTCGCCAAAAGCCCTCGTGTTGCTAATCAGTGGGACGTTAATATTCACTCACTCACTCACTCGGCCCCCCATTTGACTAACCTAATTAACGAATTTCATGATTTAACAAAGTTTTCTCTTTCCCGGATGAAAATGAAGGCAAAACCCCCGATTTAACGAATTATCTCAACCGTTGGAGAAAAAAATTAGCTTGTATTAAAAAAATTCGATTTTTTTTTCAAATAATATTTTTTTTTGTCCGGGACAGAAAAATGTTTTTTCTTCTATATCCAAAATCCGACGGTAAATGGAGCATTACTATTATTATACTTTACAGGTGCAGATGAGTGAAACCTATCGTAAGAGCCGTGCGAGTTTTGAATAGGACAGAATAATATCCTTTTTGTCCGGGACAGAAAAAGGATTTTTCTTCTATAGCAAAATCCAACGGTAAATGGAGCAGACTATTATTATACTTTACAGGTGCAGATGAGTAAGAGCCTATCGTAAGGTGCCTATCGTAAGAGCCGTATGAGTTTTGAATAGGACAGAAAACTTTATTCTTAACTCCACAACGCAAGGTACATTTTAAGATTTGAACGATTCTGTTATATTTGAATGCTTATCGGTGCAACTCAAGTTGAGGAAATGGTTGATGTGTCAGAAGCAATGAATAGCAATTTGGATGCAGAAATTGATAAAAGAAACACCGTAACCTATTCTAATGCTTTACATTTTTTTCGAAACTGTGAAAAATACTGATCCCGGCAGGATGGAAATGACGCAGAATTTTCTTCTCTGCATAAAGGTGAAAAATAATACTTTCGAGTCAGGAATCAAAGATTTTCAAACATATATTAGTCACTATTTTAAAATTTCCAAATAACTGGTGCGTAATAAGTCACTAATAGTATTTTTAGCCATTGAATAAAACGAGCGAAATTTCTAAAAAAAGATGTTTTTGTACAGCTGCTTATAGAATTTCTAAAAGGTAAGCGCAAATAATCTGTATTTTCTATTCTCTAAATACGAATAAACGACTGTTATTCTCTAATACAGCTATTATTCTCTAAATACAAATAAAAACTTAAAAGTATTTTAAAGTCTCCAATACACAAATAATATTTTGTGTGAACATGACAATATTTTGAAATTCAAAATCTTCTTTAATCTTATTCCTTAAGAATGTCATGGAGAAATCACACTTATCTTAATGGTGTTATTTTTTTTATTGAGTTAATTTTTTTTTTACAGAAAAATGGGAATTAATTACCCCATTAAAGTAAAATAATTACTTGCCTTTTGAAGTACTAAATAGTGTTGATAACGGCATTAATGTTTAAAATAAAATGCAAAAGAGCAGCATTTATTAGAAACTAGTTTTCTATTGATCCGGTTTCTTTCCGTTATTTAAATTCACCTTTAAGGTATTCATCTAAATTCGGTTTCATTCAGTTCTTAGCTTAGCAATAAGTTTCCTATCAATAGTCTTTCTTTATGTGTAATAGATCCTTATTTATTTCCTAATCAAGGAATAATTTTTAGATCGAGAAATTATTTTAGCTGCCCATTAAATGTTTTCTCATAAAGCTTTGAAGTGATAACTTATCAATTTTTAAGTGTATTTTTCAGTAGTAACAAATCTGTGCAACTAATAAAAATATCATAATCCGTGCGGCTATAATAAATTCAATTTATTCAAACAAAAATGTGCTTACAAATATCTCAAAATTATTCTAACTATTTGATAAAATATATCGAAAAATTAAAAAAATAAATAAACATGAGAGCTTAATTAATTAAATGTCTCTGAATATGAAAATTGAAATCTTATAAATAATATGATTGGAAGTATGCAACGTGTTCATATAATTAATGTTAACATTTCAAAAAGTAATATCTGAATAAGGAGGAAAAGTAAAACATTCTTAATGAAAGTGATCTACAATATTTCGAATTTAAGCATTTAGAGAGAAAAAATGACATTTGTATTAATAATGAGGTGTTGTGAGTGACTTTTATTTGAAGTCACTCCTTCACCGTCCTGCCTACCTAAGGGGGGGGGGAACTTCCATAACAATTATTAGTTTATTACTATTCAAGCACACTAATTAACCACAAGTGAAACTGCAAGATATAAAAAAGCAATCTACTCTGAGTAAACAAGCGCAAGTAATCTGTTTAATTTAATCTAATCTATCTTAGATTATTAATTCTCAATCCACTAATTTATTATAGTGGCAAACTCTTAACTCAAGTTTTGATAATGAATTAAATCTCACCTACGTATC
>BMAO01009787.1:0-15115 GCA_019973975.1 Trichonephila clavata | reverse complement strand
TGCTTTTCTGGAGCGAACATTTCTAGTAAATTTTTTTATTTGTAAAACTTCAATTGATACTCTAAGTTTTTATGAAGACTACATTTGTGTGTCATTTTAAAATTATGCTTTTTTCTAGATTTAAGTATGTATTGTCTTACTACCAATTGATTCAGAAAGGCTTATTGGAATATTTTGCTCAAAAAATTTTATTTCACTTTCCAATAATCCCGTTATTCTGGAAGATATTATAATTCACGCGCTGTTCCTTGTTTACTTATATTTTAACTGAAATATGTTAAAATAGCAAAAGATCTTCCATTAGTGAAGATGCAATTTAACTTTAAGATTAATATTCACATGAAAAATTAAATAAACTTTACAAGTATGTATCAGTGCTTCTCAAACCTTCAATATGTGTTACCCATTTTTCGATCAAAATTTTCATCCCCCTTCCTCCATAGAAAAACTATTAATTGAATGCATTAATAATGTAATACTACGCTAAAGCTGCAATGCGACCTTAATTATAAGCCACGCGTGTCTACGGATTTTCAAAATTTTAAAATTTTATGCTTTTCTTTTAAGTAATAGATATTTTAAGTAAATTATCTTTAAGAAATAGAATAAATATTAAGTTACTTATACTTTCTAACTTTTTGGAATAGATTGCAAAATAGTTTTTAAATTAATTAAGTGTTTATTTCCTTAGCGATCCTTTTCTATTTGTATAAATGTCAATAGAAAAAGAATCCAGTTTCTGTTGCTCTTATCTCTCTTCTGAGGGACTTCTGTGAAACCGTCCGCCCTTTGAAAACATTTTACTCTGTAAGACTAGTCCATGGGAGTTGCTGTCAGTTATTATAATTGTTCTTAATTTAGTGCTGGTAAAATAATCATCACGTACATATTGAAGTACTGATACATTTATAAGTATATAATTCGGGTAAGAATGTAATTTATTTTTTATTATGTAAAAATTTTTGTTTTGCTTTTTTTTTAAAGAAAATTAATATTTTTTTTAAATCTTTTCTTTTTGACCTTTCAATATTCTCGCATCCCCCCCCCTTAGGGCTAGAGGTGCGCGCCTCAATATTTACGAAACGCTGGTATATATAAATAATAAACTAATATAGATCTTAGAAGACGAATTAGGTATTTATCATAATAAATTTATCAAATATCAGCATATTTTGCTTTTTAATTTTAAAATCGGTTCGGTTTGTATTAATTTATATGCCATCGAAATTAGTTTGAAAACCAGCATTTCTAGACTTAGTAACGTAATAAAATTTACAATATTAATGAGCAAAAATTTGTTGTTGTTTTTAAATTTACCCAATTCAGTGGTTAAAGGAGCGTTATTTATATTTAATAGAAACTTATTGCATGAAAATGTGCAGAATCGGTTGAAGGTATACCGGTCATATTCCAGTGGGGTTTAAAGTTCGAACTTGTCTTAATAATCTTTTATTTCGAATTATGAAGAAAAATATTCACGGAAAACGAAAATTCTAAAACACTTTAAGAAATATCACCCCTGTATTATATGCATATATATAATGTGAGGGGGTGGGTGTGTTGAGAGAATATATGTAAAATATATTTTCTAAAAATTTATTTTACAAAGCATCTAAATTTTATTTATTAACATTTTTAACCTATTGAAAATGCACATCACGATTTATCTTTATGGGTGTAATTGAGGTAGTTCATAAAAGACCGAGAAATAATATTTCCTAAATTGTCCATTTTTATTTATTATAAGAAATTGTTATTTTAACAAATATGTTTTAGCTTCTTCATAGATCATCATTTCCCCTTTCCTTTCTCTTTCGCTTTTCTTCAGATTTGTCTCTCTTGATTCCAAGATTTTTGTAATATAAAAACAAATAAAGTTTTATTCATAAGAGTTTTTGTTACAATTTTCATTAATGCATTGAAAGTACACTATTATTGACCATATTGTCTATGATAAACAAGTTTTATGATAAATGATTACTTATTCTTAGCAGGAAAATGTTTTTAAAACTGCAAATATTATTCCTCATTCAGGTATTCTGTTATCTGACATTTAACCATTGGCAATTAATACCTTCTTTCTTATTGTAACTGGAATGCTCTATTTCCATCTAACACTTCTTTGTTTCTTCTTTTCTTATTCTTAGAGAAACAGACACATTTTTGGAAATTGCGTTTGTTGTGGGATCGACTGTGAAGCGTAAAAACAGAAAAAAATGTTAATGCGATTGACCAATATTGTTAAAAAAATAAATACACAGCGGCATTCTTGCTTCTTCTTTGAATAAACCAGGGGCAGATATTTATCCGTCGCCTCTTTTCAAAATTTAGTCTGATTGTGGACCAAAATTTTATGTCTGCAATTTTCTGTTTCCCTTGTTTTGATATTTTTTATTTATGAATCAAAAGTGGATAATGAAGTATCAAACTTATTTTTAATCACATATGACTCAAGGTTTTTGAACTTTTGAAGCCAAAACAGGATCCTTGATCACGTGATGAAAGGAATTTAGAATAAATACATAACTTGTTTTTTTCTAAAATTAACAGCAACAAATAGTCTCCTCTCCGATAATTCGATGGCAATGAAATATTATGCTAAAAAAAAATTAAAATACAATATTCCGGTGTAGTATTCTTAAATCATTATAATAAGCGCACATTAGCTTTTCTTCCTTCGTGTATGTCACACTCACAGCCAAAACACTTTCAGATTGCATTGGAACACAATAAATGCAAGATGTTTAGACACCATGTATCAATCGTGGTTTATTTCCATATTTCATAGTTTGCTTTGAATGTAAATATTATCTAAATGGTGTAATCACACCACGGAAAATAACGAACCATTTGTCTGTTGTTAAAATTTTTAAGAAACGCGAACAAACATCTTTGAAAGTTATATAAATACTTTGAACAATGAATAAACTATCTTATATGTACTGATTCTTAAGCTTATATTTGATCGCCAGAAAGTTTTGCATTAAATATGTATTCTAGGCACTATTTTCATTCTATTCATCTGATTGATCACTGAGTTCACATAAAAGCCATCTGATCTCTTCTTCAGTAAGATCACTTTTACGATTTGTCATGTTTGCTTTGAATATAAAATAGCAAACACCACGTCCCGGCATTATGGACCCGACTCACAGTCTAATTGTAGAGGCAATGATTCCTTACGTTACACACGTTGAACTCGTCCTACATAGCAATTAGAAAAAAAAATCAAATACATCACTTGTGTGATGATATTATTGCTTCTGTACTTCGTAACTCTAAAGGCTTGTGTATTAACTATTATTTAATTGAATTGCTTGAATGTATTTAATTGGTTGTAGATGCATTTCTATACAACATGTTAATAATTTGGATGGATTCGACCCAGAGACAGGTAAAATGTCAATTTTTTTCCCAAGCCATTTAAAAAATATCTACGATTACAAAACTATTGCATATTGAAGGAAGACATATTTTTAAGGAATACATAAGATTTTAAGATTTCGAAAGATTTATTTTATATATAAATATTTCATAATACTTTCATTGGAATAACATACCAGATTTTAATAAACATTATTCAGCTAGTTGAAATAAATAATGAGTAAAAATTAATCAAAATTTAACCTTAGCATATTTATTTGAAGAAAATGTCGCTAAATTTATTTACAGTTCAAAAAAGTAACTTCAAGGTTTCATTATTGTACCATAATCGTAATAAATGTATTAAAGCTAATAGAGAGATTTAAAAGAACAACCCCTTCACACACACATTTAAGAAAAATTGAGGTAAGGATTTGAAGTGACCAAGACACCATTATTGTGAGTTTGGAAAACTATACGACATCCGAGTGGTCAGAGTAACTTGCTCATGCTCTGCTTTATTTTGATCGAGTCACGAATTCCAGTCTTTGTGCTGCTCATGACCCACTGTGCCGATGAGCTGATGAATTTTATTATTCAATTGTGGTTCGAAGCCCTTTCGATCTTGGCTCAAAATTCCTCCCCAATAGCCTTCGGATAACATGAAAGTATGATATTAATAAGTATTAATCCCTAATTACATAGGAAAATAATTCAGGATTAGTTTAGCTACTCATGAAAAACTCTCCAGCCTCTCGACTTAGAAGACGTAATCCACAGCATAGACGTCTCATAATCTTGAACTGTGGTCAAATGTCAAAATGGCTTCTTAGATTATAACCCATTCACCACATAAATGACGCGCTGATGGGAAACCTTGAAACCTCACATATTTAAAGAAGACCAAACCATCAATATTTTAGATATTTAATGGGAAACTTTCTTAACGAGGACATTAATCACTTGGCTATCATGGTATTTAAAGTTTAAACAGTTTGAAACATATTAAGAGCAAACTTTCTGGCATTCATCAAGTTTTGCTATAAGCAGCAAGTTATAGGGCATGGTCTGGAATATTCCCTGTGTTTTAACATAAAATCTATACAAATAAATAAAATTGAAGTGTCTGTTTATAATTTCAAATTAGCAGCTTTTTACTAAATACATTTAAAGGTATATACGGTACTTATATCAAAAAATCAATTTTTAAAATTTTTGTCTGCCTGTCTGTCTGTCTGTCTATCTGTCTGTCTGTCTGTTTGTTCCGGCTAATCTCAGGAACTTCTGGTCTGATTTTAAAATATATTTTACCAATGGAAAGCTACATTATCAGGGAGTAACATAAGATATATTTTATCTCCATATTCCTACGAGAACGGGAGCTATGCAGGTAAAACCGTGGAACGTTGCTTACACCAAGCCAAGTTGGCGCAAAATTATGCATTTGGTCAATAATGGAAATTTTAATAAAAATTTTCTCACATTTGTAACAAATAACTGAAACATAGTGTAATTTAGCATCTTTACAAAAAGTAATTTCTTAAATGGTTTTTTATTAAACGTCTAAAGTTTATTAGGTTACGTTTGTTAAATGTCAAACTCAAACTTTGAGAAATATCGCCAAGTTGGCTAAGAAGTTCTCTATTCCGATAATTCCAGATATTTTAATGCAAATTTTCTCCCACTTTTTAAAGAGGGAAACGAAATAAAGTTTTAGCGAATTGCGCGCGTGTGATATTGAAAATTCTATGGTAATATTAATTGACAGTTTCATAAAATTTTTGATTACTTTAGTAGTTTTGATTAGTTTGATTAGTTTTGAAGGTATTTATTACTTTGAATTTTTGGAATAAGTACAAACACTACATGGCGGAAGATATTTTGTGATGAAAAACAACCAAATATGCCTTTCAATGAACACATCTACAACGAAACGCAATAAAGGTTTTCAGAATGGTTGGGAAGAAGCTACATGATTTTGGAATGATTAGTAATAGACGTGTAGACGGAAAACAACACGTTTTCCAACAAGTGTTACGTAAAATAGAATCCGGCAGTGGTGCACTCATTTTCCTCGACGCCCCTGGAGGAACAGGAAAAACGTTTTTGCTAGACTTATTTTTAATGACCATCAGAATAGCCCAGAAGATAGCAGTTTCTATGACTTTTTCTGGTATAGCCGCGATTTTACTGACCAACGAAGGTACTGAACATTCCGTTTTAAAATTATTGCTTAATCTTGCATTTGAAGATTCACTCATCTGAAATTTTAGAAAAAATAGCTCTCAAGGCAGAATGTTTCCACAATGTAAGCTTTTAGTGTAGGATGAAAGTACGATGTCTCACAAGAAAGCTATAGAAGCGTTTAATCGGACTCTTCAGGATTTACGAGGTAGTACAGATATTATAGGAGGAATGGTAGCTTTATTATATATTGGCTGGTGAATTCAAGCTTATAGGCAAAAGTTGAACAATTCAGTCTGAAAACGAATATGAGAGTACATCTTTATAATGACGTTGATTCGGAACATTATGCAGAGACGCAATTGAAAATCGGTTATGGATGTTTGGACGCAAATGCTGGAGGTTATATTTTACTTCCAGAGAATTTTGTAATGTAGAAGAAAATGATGTAAATCTTATTGTTCAAATTTGCCCGGGCTTGCAACAAAATTTAAATTGGGATCAGTGGTTACGAGCAAGATCAATATTGGCGCCTAACAATGACATTGTCCATAAACTCAACATTGAAAATTTAAACGACGTGCGGGGGAGAGGGGATGAAGAAATATTTGTCAATTAATACAATCATGGATAAAGAACTTGATATTCCACGGAGTTCTTAAATTCACTTGAACTTTCTGGTGTACCCGCACATAAACTTCATTTAAAAACTAAATGTACCAGTTATAGTTAAGCAAAATCTCGATGCTCCTCGACAATGTAAAGGAACGAGGCTTTGGATTACAAAACTGATGTACTTGGTGCCAATATTTTAACATATGTCATGAAAAGGGATAGTGGTATCATACCTCGAATTCCAAGTATCCCCCACTGACCTACCGTTTCAATTCAAACGAGTTCAATTTCCAGTTTTAATGTTGCTTTTAACAAAGCTAACATTTCAGGTAGCAGGGGTGCATTTGGAAAAGCAATGTTTTTCCCATGACCAACTATATGTAGCCTGATCGGTGTGCCCAATGCCGATCATCACATATTTGCAACTGACGGGTGAACATATAATATGGTATACAGTAGCATCTTAGAATAATGTTCTGTTTTGAGATCTTTTAAAGAGGAATTATATATTAAACGTAGATACTTTCGATTTTTAAAGATATTAATAGTTTAAGTTATTGAATTTTTGTTGTTAATTATTATAATAAATTGAGCTTTCAGTTTTTTTAAACTAAGCTCAATTTTAGAATTTTTAAATTTTATTGGTTCCAATCAAGCAATAAAAAAAATTACCGTAATATATTATTTACTTTCTAATAATAATGATTACGACTTTGACAGTTATTTAAAGACATCAACGCGAGCGGAGCCGCGGGTAAAAGCTAGTGTAACAATAAAAATAGTTAAAGTCCAATTGTTTAGGATAATTAAGGACATCTTTGAACAATATTAGTTACAAAAAAGCTCAAGAAATGGGATAGAATATGGATTACTTATTGAGTGACGCTATTTTTTTGGTTTCGCTTTTAGGTTTACAAAATTGTGATCATTCATTGGTTAATAGAAAGGTTGTTGCAGTACACTTTCTTCGAACCTGGTATCACGGGAGATCAGCAAATGAAGTGATTTCAGTTTCTCTGTTTTATTTTTGATGTATACACTGTTCTAATTTGACACGGGAACTTTTAGCAGAATATAAATTCACTTTTTTAAATCTTACTATGGGTGAGTGAATGAATGAGTGAATGTTAATGTCGCACTATTTAGCTACTCTAGGGCCTTTGACAACGGACCTTGTAATTTTGAACCATGTGCAATAGACAAGAACGACACATCAGCTGGCACACCCTCTCTCTTAACTTCCACACACGACGAGCGGGAGGACGTTTGAGGCTCGACGTATTTACCGTACATCAGCCCTCTGCACGGTGGTCCTTCAGCGGAACTATGTTCAACCTCCTGATGCGCCAGCCACGAGTCCACTAGGCGACCGTGGCCGCATAACAGGTTTGAATACGAATTATACTTTAATGCGTTTAAATAACGCAATTTCTTAGACGATATTTAAGCGTTTTTATATCAATGGATTGACAAAGCATCCACATTTCTTTACTTAAACATTTAAATTTGATTTACGAAATAAGAGTAAATTTCGCTTTGAAAACAAATAAAAATACAATAGAAATTGTTTGAAGAAGTTTGTTTGTTCTTGTAGCCTACTTTTGTCCATTCACGTTGAATCCGGTAGTCTACAGGTCAAGGTATCGGATCGTGGCTGTCATGAGTTCAAGCCCAGTACCCCTAAGATCCGCCGTGTAGGGGCGCGATGCACTTTTAATCCGTCGAGAGCTCAAACGTCCTCCCGTTGGTGTGGTATTTAGGAAAAGGGGGGCCAGCTCAGGGGTCGTCCTCGTCACTAGACCATGATTCAAATTACGAGGTCTGTTGCCAAAAGCCCTCGTGTTGCTGAACAGTGTGACGTTAATATTAACTCACTCACACTGCATTGAAGGAAAAGAGGACCACCACAGGGCGCTTAGCCTCGTACCAGTGATGAGCAGGAGGAATACAAATGCATTAAAAATCAATTGCTTGCATTTGTTGTACATTTACAATGGATAAATGACTGTTATATTCCTAATTTTCTTAAGATTTTGTCCTTATAATTCATAATAAATTTATTCTTCCAATTCCAATGACATTTACAATACATTAATGGAACTATTCAGTATTATTCTGCATTGTTGATGAATACAAAGTTATGCAAAATATTAAGTACACATGAAAAGTATTAAGTATTTCAAAGATGAGGCTCAAACCTACTGTGTAGAGGTGGCTGTTGCACGTTAAATCTGTCGAGGTACAAACGTGCTGAAGTTGGTGTGATGGGGAAGTTAGAAGAGGAGAAGGGGGATCCAACTCATGTGTCGTCCTCATCACTTGACGTGATTCCAAATTACGCGGACCCTTACCAATAGACCTCATGCAGCTTTACAGTGGGACGTAAATACAACTCTCACTCACCTCTGAAGCTCAAAGTCCTATCACTGGCACGGTGTGCTTGTGTGAAGAATGGGTTGTGAGCTCATTTGTCTCTCTATTCACATGATCGTAGTTCAAAATTCAGAGCTTAAATAGTTCTCTGGGTTCTTTAAAGTGGAACGCTAAAAAGAATAAATAATTAAAATAATGTAACATTGCTCGAAATAAAAAAAATAATCTTTAATTTATATAATAATTACTTTTCGCTTAGATACTGTTTGTAATTGAAGGGCATTTATTCAAATATAGGAAAGTAAAGGATATCCATGCACAAAGCTTTATTGGAATTCTACTGGAATCGAATAGTTTATAGCATTGGTAATGGGCATTTTGTGTCAGTGCGAAACCTTTTCAACCTTGCAGTGCTTAACTGAAAATAAAACACACTTTCATATAGTATATAGTCGGACCTCGGTTTAACGAGCCCTTATTTAATGAATCTCGCGATTTAACGAATTTTTCTTGATCACCGATTAAAACGAAAGCTAAAACCCTATTGAACGAATAATAACCCCAAATTAACGAATTATTTTAACAACTAAATCATTTTTTTTTATTAGTTTGTCTTTGAAAAAATTGGATTTTGTCTCAAATGACTCATTCTTTTTTTCTGAACAGAAAACAACTTTTCTAGTGAGCATCAAATTTCGCCGGAAAAGGGGGCAGACCATTATTAGACTTCACAGGGGCATATGAGTCATGATTGTAACCTATCATATGAATTTTAAATAGGACAGGAAATTCCTTCTCATGCCACTACACAACCCTGAGGGTATTTTAAGATTTTAAGGATTACTTTACATTTGATGACCGACTGTGTTAACCTCTGCAACTGAATTTGAGGAAATTCATAAAAAAAACATACCTTATATGCAGCATGATGTAAATGGCGCAGTATTTTCTTCTCTACATAAAGTTGAAAAATAATTTTGTCGAGTGAGGAATCAAAAATATTGTAAAGCATCTATCAGTCAGTTTTAAAATTTATACGTAACTGAAGAGTAATAATTCACTAATATTATATCTAGCTGCTAAATCGCTTCCAAGCCTAAAGTCCGGGGTTAAAAATCGGGATGGACAAGGTCGACTCAGCCTTTCCTCCCTGCAAAGGTTGATAAATGAGTACCAAGCTTGCTTCGGTACTAAACACTTTGGGTTTCATGTCAGACAGACCACCTGAGTGGAACACCTGATCATGCAACTTAGTGCCCAAGGTCGTGACAGCTGAGAGGTCCTGGCCCTGTGGGCTGTTGCGCCACTGAGATCAATTGAGTTTAGCTTCTGAATAAAAAGACTGCAATTTCTAACTTAGGACATTCTTTGCGTAGTTGCTTATTACAAAATTTCTAAAAGGTTAGTGTAAAAAAATTGTACTTTGTTTGTACCCCGATGTAACAAAGAACTCCGATTTAATGAATAAAATGTTCCGTCAGGTGAATTCGTTAAATCGCGGTTCGACTGTGTGCTTATAAACTCTATATAAACAACTTATTTATATACTAAGCATACAAATAGGACTTTTAAGAGATTTGATCGACAAGTTATAAAATTCAAAATGAAATATAGGCTGCAATTAAATACGAATCTATTCAGGAAAGTAATTTACAGAGTGGAGTATATTCATTATTTAAATATTAAATTCATCGAAAACATTTGGTTAAAAAAATAATAATAAAAAGTATATTTTTTCACAAAAAAAATGACTTTTTCTTTCATTAGAAAAAAATACACCTCATAAACATTAAAAAAATAAATTCTCTGTTCATAAGCGCGCGTGCACTGGTGCCCGAGAGATCTGTATAGTACTATACAAATACTTTAAAAATAATACGTAATTTCTAAATGGATTACAAACTAGCCTTTTCTTTTTGCTGTCTATAAAATTAATATTTATTTTTTCATAACTGAGTCATAAGAATTCCAAATATGAAATTACCAAGAAGATTTATTATCTAACTTGAGGATTTGGAAAGTTGGAAAATTCCTCTTAACGATATGTCTCGTGTTTGCAAAATATGCACGTCGACATTTGCTTATTCATACCAATGAAAAGCCTCATTTTTGTGAAATATGCTACGAGGTTTACTCTCAAAAAGAGATTATTTAAGTTCCCATTTGCTTATTAATTACTAAGTAAAAAACTCATGTCTGTGAAATATGCAACAAAGCTTTGTCTCAAATGAGCCATTTAAGATGGCATTTACTTATTCATACAGAGGAAAATTTTGAATGTGAATAATTTTTTTACTGCGTTGGATGTCTTATTATTCGCTTTTTTAAACTATGTTTTCTCGTAATTCTACACGCAGAAAAAAGAAATACTCAAAAATGACTACATGGACATGCTCAATTTGAAATGAGTTTGTTTATATCAGAATTGAACACATGCCTTTACAAATATGAGACATTACATGCACTCAAAATTTCAAAAAATGGTTAATTAACACTATCAAACAAATTAAAAAGATATTCAGGATTAAAAATTTTTTTTAATATACTGGCTACATATTTTAAAGATTGGGGTTCAACAACAAATTTAGTTCTCATAAATCTTCCGAACTATTTTTCATTTCTACCACGCTACCCGCGGACGAACACATGAGTACTAGATTGTTTTGATTTTGTAAGGCTTTTATAGGAATTTAGCGAAAAAATGTGAAAAAAATCTTTGGATTACTTAAAAAAACAAATTTTAGGTATGTGGCTACCTTCGGAGCATTTTATTGAAACAAATTTTCAACTAAAAAAACACTTTTTTCTTTAAAAAGGGTGTGCATAGAACTAGGAATTAAGGTTCAAGTGTAGTATAGATACTTGGCGATGTCAAATTTTTTTGGTGACCAAAATCGATCGCCAAGCTACTTCACTTAGCGATAGGTTTCCCGAAGCCAGAATGAATTCGTTATCTCACCAATAATATCTATATAAAAATCGAAAGGGCCCTCTCCCCTATACTACACTTGAGTCAGGAATTAAAATACAATTCCACAAAATTTTAAATTATTTTGGATAGATTGGGAATTTTTAGTTAAAAATTGCAGTTACAGTAAACCTTGTATTGAAAATTCTAATTAATATATTCAAATAATATTAAAACTGCACACAAATAACATCATTATCTGTGCCTAGAGCGATAAGAGTTACATTATTTTTTTGAAATTTGTCAATTTTAAAAAAAAAAAGCATATTTTTTCTCACAAATTGTATGTGCAATAAAATGCATATATACATACACAGAGATTATAGTCTATAATACAAATAAAATAAAATAAAAGTTTTCTTAAAATGTTAATTCAATGTCTTAAAAAGAAATCCATTTGTGAACTTTACCGTGAAGCCAAAAAACATAGTTTCTCAGACAATGCTTTTAAAGATTTAAATACAATATGAAAAATGTTCTACTAGTTGTACATTTCTTAAACTCACCATAATTATAGCTCAAACTCTTTAGCTTCATGTTTAACTAATTTTCAACCCTTTTGCTGTTTTCTGGAGAGTTTTATAGATTATAAAAATTGTCGAGTTTAGTAAAATTTTCATGAAAAATTGCAATTAGGATCTTTTACACAAAATTCTAATGAATGTATTCAAATATATTTATACAGTACATAAATAATGGAACATCTTTATATATTAGGAATTAAAAGATATGTATTACTTTTAAAAGTTTTTAAATATGCCAAATTTTATGCAAAAACTCGATTTTTTAAAAAATTAATGATATTTTTTACATTTAAATGCAATGAAGTACATAAATACAGTGAACCCCAAAAGAGTTCGTACACTTGCAGTTTCCTATACAAATTTAATGATTTCGACTAATAAAATTAATGTATAGAAATTGTAATTTTTTTATGATATCTGCAACTTGTTCTTAATGGAATGACATAATTATTTTTTAAAAATAGCATAACTATTATTTTTACAAATTAATAATCAAAAAGCTCCTGAAAAATTACGCCACTAAAGTCTTAGAACACTTAACAAAAATCTCAACATAGCTTTAAATATTGTATTTCTTTCTTAATTTAGAACTTAATAGGATATCTTTTAGTGTCCACAACAACTTTTGGACATCTTGATATAGATTTAATGAGTTTTTGTAATTTCTGCATCGATTTACCTCCATGCTTCTGTGATTATTATTTTTACTTCCCATTATGTGTTTAAGTCATGTTTTTTTATTTTAAATCTAGTTCTCCCAAATATGCTCTGCTGGGCTAAATAAATTGATTGAGGAGGTGTTATCACAAAATTTTGGGCAGTTATAAAGACACCAGCGGTGTACATTGAGAGCAGTACGCTTGGCTTCATTATCCTGTTAAAATATGAAGTCGTGTTCAATATCAAATTTTGGACAGACAATTTAAAATTTCTCTTTAAAATATTTGACTAGAGCTCATGATTCTCAATACCATCAAAAATTACCTACTTCTGTGGCTGATTTACGCCCCCACGCAAGAACACTTCCACTTCCATGGTTCATTCATCCAACTAGATTCTTGTGACTTAAGTTTCAGAAAATTCAAAATTGACAGGAAAGTGATTGGGATGAAAGAAAATTCAACATTTTTGGTTCTGATGGGCATATAATATTTTTAAAAGAAAAAATGAGGCATTTAATCCAGTGAATTTATGTGGAACAAGAGCTCCTCCACCTCCATGCATCAACACAGAGGTGTTCTTGCCAGGAATTAGGTAATTTGGTATTTTTTGATGGTATTGAGAATCATGAGCTCTATTTAAATATTTTAAAGAGAAATTTTAAATTATCCTCTCAAAATTTGGATATTTCAGACGACTTCATTTTTTAACAGGATAATGACGCCAAGCGAACTGCTCTATATGTACACTGCTGGTGTCTCTATAACTGTACCCAAAAGTTTGAAAACACCTCCTCAATCAATTTATTTAGCCCAGCAGAGCATATTTGGGGAGAACTAGATTTAAAATAAAAAGAAAACATGACATATAAACACATAATGGGAAGTAAAAACAATAATCACAGAAGCATGGAGGAAAATCAATGCAGAAATTACAAAAACTCAATAAATCTATATCAAGATGTCCAAAAGTTGTTGTGGACACTAAAAGATATCCTATTAAGTTCTAAATTAAGAAAGAAATACAATATTTAAAGCTATGTTGAGATTTTTGTTAAGTGTTCTAAGACTTTAGTGGCGTAATTTTTCAGGAGCTTTTTGATTATGAATTTTTAAAAAATAATAGTTATACAATTTTTTAAAAAAATAATTATGTCATTCCACCAAGAACAAGTTACAGATATAAAAAAATTACAATTCCAAAATATTAATTTTTATTAGTCGGAAACAATAAATTTTATAGGAAATTGCAAGTGTACGAACACTTTTTGGGTTCACTGTATATACACAGAGATTAGAGTTTGATTCATAACACAGATAGAACTAAATAATACATGTTCTGAAAAATTAAATTCAATATCTTAAAAATATTTTGTGTAGGGATCAGCATCTGGTTTTGTTAACTCCAATTCCAGTTTACTAATTATGCTATAACTTTGCTTCTAGATATCATAGAAACAAAAATAGAGTGTTTTTGGAATCTTAAATGTATAGTCTTTAAAATAAAAACACAAAAGTAATTTTTGAAAATTTTCACCAAAACTGCGAATTTTGGGTAGTCACATATCTTAATGAAATTTACTTGATTCATAATAAGTCACATTGTTGATTTTTTGGGCACTTGCTTATAGGCAAATAATAATTTAAGTATTCCTTTGCTACATTGGAATAGTTTTATTTTCATATTGAACTTTAAAATAGCTTGCATGTCTTGAAAAAGGCAAGCCTACAAAATTAAATTTTTGTTTTCAATTAGTAATCTTTTTAAGAGACTAATTTCTTGTAGATTTTAAAGAACTGGCCGGAACCATAAAATCTGGCATATCATGTATACCATCGTTTACATGCACTTATACTTTCAAGTAGCAATTTTTAATTTTTATGTTTATTTGCTGAAAATGTGCACCCCATTTTCATGAAGAAACCTGAGATGTATGCGAGTCATGCTCTTAAAGTTTGAAAGTCATTTATTCTAAAGCTTTAGTAAAAAATAGTATACATCTAGAAGTGCAACCCTTTAAGTTCATAAGGAATGCCATTTCTTTTAAATAACCATTAATTTTGATCTATGTAGAAATCTAATTTTTTTTCCTGTGCTTCACATTTTTTAAAGCTCTTATTTTTATACCTGGTATATAACGTGCACGCATAAAATTCAATCTTATTTTTTGTGTTAAAAGTGTGCACCATACACCAGATTTTACGATACATATTACCACAACAATGCCAATGTTCAAGATAACGTGCCAAGTTGGTGACCCTGATTTTGCATGTGTCGTATGCGCCAGATTGACTACCATGTGTTGTATTACATATAATTTCACCAATATGGTTGCAATATTATGAAAGTACCAAAAATTAATACAGCTTGGGTACAAAAACTCCTGTATGCAGGTATGTTGTACACAAGTGAAAAAACATAAATCTTG
>BMAO01009786.1:0-24694 GCA_019973975.1 Trichonephila clavata | reverse complement strand
GGGGGGGAGGAATGACAAGCTACTTTCTTTTTTCCTCCGATGCAGCAATGAGAGATGTTTCATTTTACAAGTATTGGACAATCATCATTTGGATTTGCATTGAATATTCATTGCTAAGAGTTGGTTACATTTAAACAGAAACATTTTTTTACATACAGTACACTAATTACATGCAAGCTAATTCCACACAATCATTCCATGGAGAAAGTAAGTCTAAATAAACATGCACGATGTGTTGGGAGAAAAGGGATGTAAATTTTTTATCTTATAATTTTGTGGAGTGCCACTTAGAATTGCTCTGCCTGCCAGATTGCTGACCCCTCGAATAGTGTATTCAAAATGTTTCAGATACTAAAAATATACACCAAAATTAACACCATGTAAATTATTATTATTTATATAAATATGAATAATCGCGTGATCATAATTTTTAATAATTCAACATGCAGAACGTTTCACACAAAATAAAATTGCTTGTATACAAAGCGTGGTTATTGTATTATGTCAATGGGGGGTAATTAATTTCTTATTCATATTACTTAAATAATCCAAGTATTTACACGGAAACATATACACAATGTGTTTATTAACAGGTTTTAAAAAATCGCAAAGAGAGATAACTGGATTGTTGGAAAATGGTTTAATAATTAGCGATATCTTCCAGACGTGTCTTGTTCGATTATTTAGATAAAAATGTTTCGAGAAAAAGGAAAGGGAAATTTTCTGTTCAAATAGGAAGTTTTCGGAACCTAAAAGTACAAATAAAACTGTTACATATTTGTTTAATTTTCCTTCAAAAATACAGATAAATAACGGATTGGTGTAAAAGGCAGCGATTCAAATAAATAAAGCTATTTGTATGAATTTATGTATCACCCGCGTTTTTACCTTTACATATTTTTTGTCATTAACAGTTGGAATGGGGCACTGAATCTTCCCAACAATATTTCATGTTGATGATACTCTCGTATTAACATCTGGTTAGTTTTTTTTTTTTTTAAGAAAGGCTTTAAGAACAAGATTGTTAAATAAGATTTACAGTTTTAAATTGAAGAACGATTGAAATAATCGTTTGGTTTTGAGTTTCAAGAAAAATCTTCTAAATTTCTTAGTCTGCTTTAGTCGACAGTGGTGAGTGAAAATACAAAAATGTTATTCTGTCAGATAAATTATGTTGAGAATTCTTTTTTTTAACGGCATTTCTTCGTGGGTAGAACCGCTATTCCGTACAGAGCACTGAAATTTAAGAAAAGGTGTCTTAAAAATAGAAAGAAATAATAATTGCGAATTGGATACATAATTAATCGAATTTCAATAAAGAAGCTAAATTTTATGTTTATGTGTGTTTTCCTTGTATTCAGACAGTTCAATAATCCAGATGTGTTCAATAATCCAGATCCATGGGAGTTTTATGCCAAATTTCCCTTATTATAAACCACTAAATAAAACATCAGAAATTCCTTCTTTTTCATACCATAAGACTGTTTCGTAACCTCAGTTCGGCTTTCCCTACGAAATGCATCCCTTAATAATTGAACTAATGGCTTTAAAGTTAACCCCTTTATGTATTTTATAATAAAGTAACCCGTCAAAAATTCGATGAATAAAAAACTTACAGACTCCTAAACATACCTTTGCCTCGTCGTTAATGAGTCAATTCAAGAGTGGCTACCACATAGATCGCTTGTGGATTTCAATTCGTAAGTCTGTCTCTTGGGCTTTAAATATGGTTTTTTGAGGTTATATGTTCTTTTCTCTGTTCTTAAACATTTAAAAAAATTTGTTGCAGTAATATCCGTTAAATCTTCGAACCGTGTCACCATATTGAATTTTTCGATGATTTTGGTGGTCTTTCTTATATTAAAAGAATGCCAGCGTCTGTCAAAATAACTGGTCAGGATCTTGGATCAGAAAGAAAGATCATCGTTGGTGTACTTTTTTCAGACGTGCCTGGAGTAGTGTCACGATATGTTAGATTTGCCCAATTTGCTTTCTTTCCATGAATGATGACTTGATTTTAATTTTTTTATCAACATCGCATTCTAAAGCAATGTGAGGGCTATGGATGACGGATGTTATCTTTTAGATCGTCAGCCAAGTGAGGAGGACGGCACCTGAGCTAGTACTTCACTCTCCAACATTCCACACCCACCAACAGGAGAACTTTGAGCCTCAAACAATGTAACGTCCAACCCCTCTACATAGCAGGGAACTCCACCCGTGCGTAAACATTCAAGTCTGCATCACGTATGAAACAATGTCACTCAGTTTTGTTCGCCATAAATTCCAGTGCCCTCCTCGCTCACTCCTTCCTCATGACGGAAACAAGCCACTTTTAGGATCTGACTTGTTGTTTTCCATTATGTGACAGGGCAAATATTTTTTAAAAATTTTTATACACAATAGCCACAGGCATATTTTCTGGTCATACGTTAGCAAGGTGGCTTAAATAAATGCTTAACACAATTTCTCGTTTGAAAACGCTTTACCCTTCGTTTGAGAAATATTAGACGCTTTGAATTTTCGGTATTGTGGAAATTGAAAACTGCGCGGGAAAATGCAGCTAACGATTCAGTAATCGAGAGGAGATTCGCTGGGTTAGAAGAAAAATATTTCTGAGTGATTTTGTGGGAGGGGGGAAGAATGCTGTTATCTGAAAAATAGTTAGATGAAGGGGTTATAAATATGTGTGGCCGATATAATTTTTGTTGGTAAAATTATTTCTGCAATGAGATTATGCTAGTATTTGGCGGAAACAAAACCATTTTAGTTCATTTTATTCTGGGGAACACTTAAATCCCTATATTGCGCTTATTTTATCTTAAATTTTATGGAACACAAAGTGTGATTTGTTAGCTTCGAAACGAAATTCTCGACCCACGTGGAAAATGGTGCGAAGAAGCTTGTTGCTGTGACCAATAGCAGAATATTTCCATCTTAGCCATCCGTAAGGTTGGACCTCGATTCCAAATGATCTTCTAAGAAGCGAAAACTTTTAAAAAATCACGCACAATTTGAGACCTTATTGATTTAGAAGGGGGGGGGGGTCAAGTATTTGTCTAAGATTCTCATTCATTGGAAGTTAATTCCGAATAGCTAGCGTTCCCTAATTTTAAGCAAATGAACTCGATCGTTTTTGTTTAGAGCAATTATACTTAGTACAAATGTTTAGAAATTAAGGAACAATCTGAAATTATCTTCTGGAAGAGATTGCAATATGGTATGGTCAATAATAAATCCCTCTATACACTACTTGGAAATCCAGAACTAAAACTAAATTTTTTTGGATGCATGAAATGTAAACAGAGTTTTATATTTATACAATAATCAGTTATTGAGTATAGTTTTTCATTTGTTTTATTGAATCCTTTAAATCAAAACGTGTTTTTAGCTCTTGAAACTTCTTACAGTTTAATTTCATATTCGTGCTTATTCTTTTCTTCTGATTCTTTAAAAGATTTCAGTTGCTTTTGGTACAGCTTTCGAATTATGCATCACCTATTTTCACGAATTAACCAAAAATGTACGCCATCAGTATGACAGGCACATACAAAAATATTTCAAAGTTTTTTTATGTCATTCTTATTAATTATTATCTCAATGTGTATTGAATTGTGTGTTATCTCCTGATTATATAATTAGGAGTGATACTTTTCGCAAACTTAAACTGTATTTCAGTGATTTTCATTCGAATTTGTAAAGTAATTTTTTAAAATTTAATTTGACTTTGAATCTACATTTTAAAATGTGTGTGTACCAGGTTATTTTTAACTTACTAAAGAGCGAGAACCCAGACGTTACCTTTCGAAATTACTTTTTAGTAAATTTCTTACATTTTATTTTAAAATTATTGTGGTAATTAAAAAATACCTTTCTTCAATGCTAAAAAAGGAATACCATGATTCAGTTCATACAAGCCTGGCAGTATATGAATTTTGCTAGTTTGTAACACGAGCTAAAAACTCGATAGAAAAAGAAAAATAATTAATTTTGTTTCCTGACTCTGAAACTCAGATTATTTTATATGGTTTTACATTGAATTCATTTGGATTTCTGTAAGTTTTATTATGCATAAAAAAAAAAATTTCCTGCGATTTTTTTTAATTGAAATTAATATTTTATTGAAACTGCTTATCGGGAAAAAAACTTTCCAGACGTAATAATAATAATTAAAACTGGCAGATTTACATTTCCGAGTAAAGTTTACTTTCCCCAATGAGATTTTTTGTATTTGAAAAGCGCAAGTGACCTACCTACAATGGGTTGATTAGCGATTCTGAAATCGTAACATATTGGTTATTAATTTGTTTCTTTTCTCAAATAAGTAAATAAAAAGACATCAACTACATTTTTCAATTCGGAATGTATAGTTTGGAGTCAATTTTAAACGCAACACTTAATTCAATTTCAGAAAATAATCAACATAAGTGTAGAAATGTTTCAATATCATACATACTGTTAAGAAGTTCCTATTTTCTTGTTTTTTGCGTTTCTACTAGAATATGGCATGAAATACTTCAATTGAAACTTAATGTTCTTTTTAAATACGCGCGTTTAAAAGAGTAAATCATTTTATACCGATTTTAAAGATTTATCGATAATTTATCACAAAATCACTCTGTTGGCTTGACCACTGATGAGCAAACCACGTCCACCTGGATGTTTTACCAGAGCTTTCTTGGAAATTGAAATAAAAACATAGATGCTTTCACAATTTCAATGTTAGGGAAAAAATTCATTTTAAATTAAATTCCATTTATAAATATTTGAGAACAATGCAGAAACTGGAACAAAAATTTTTTGCATAGACCACAATTCAGCTGTAAAAATATGTACATATTACTTAATTAAAAATATTTCCCATGTTCAAAAATAGAGCTTGCTCAAATAAATGTGCATCAAATTTTCTTAAAATATGCATGCATATTTAAAGTTGAAAATTTTTTAAAAAAAAACAACAACTAGAATGCGGAATTACGGCTCTATCCATTGAATTAATATTATATAATTTTCAAAATTTATATTTTTAAAATCTTTTTACGTTTTACATTAAATGATTTTGGTCCGCCACAATTTTTTTTTCTTCCTTCGGGCCTTTTCATGAAAAAAAATTTGCTTATCCCTCTACTAAATGATGAACATGGAAATGTGAATGAATTATACGCAATATATACGGCAATTTCAAATATGAATTAAAAATTATGTAATGAATTTTAGTTACGAATATTTTAAACCGGATAGGATATTCGTATGGGTTTATTACGTCAAATAAAAAGCAAATCGTCGGAAATGTCCTTTTATCTTAATTTAATCCACATAATTTTTTCATTCCTTTGAATTAATAATTTAGAATTTTAAATTATAAATATATTACAAATACTCCTTTAAAAAATAAAGAGCAGACGTTTTTGAAATATTTTAAATTCCCGTCCGTTTTAAAAGATTAGAAACATCATCGATTCGTTTAGCTCGTTTTAATTTGTTTTCCAATGGAATTTTGAGAATCGATTATGGTAAAAAGAATAAAACATTTCTTTTTTCTCTGTAGTTTACTTTTCCTGTAATGTACATTCAAGTTTGTTCTTATGATTACTTTTTTAAAAAAAAATTTATTCTTCATTCGTATAAAATTGTGGTTTCTTGTCGTTGTATTCACATCGCATGGATTTAAAGAGAGAAAATTGTTGATTTTTTAGTTTTCGGCCTAAGTTTAAATTATCGTTTGGTCTTGGTTTTATCTAATTTTATTAAAAATATTGAATATTTTTTTTATTTACATGGAACTATTTAAAATAGTCTTAACAAGAAGCATTTTTTTTATATTTCTATAAATTTAATCAATGTGTTTCTTACTGTATTTCTTTTGGAAAGAATCTTTTTAAGCAGCTTTTAAATTGCCTTAAAGTAGTGCATTTTTTATTTATTCCCTGTATATAGACTAGAAAAACCTGCACTTTTGTTTCCGCATTAGCTTTATTACACAAAGATGAAAATAAAACAAAAATAAATGGTCATTAATCTTGGATATTTTAGAGAGAATAGATTAAAAATACCTTATTTATATATCGATAAAAGCTTTTAAAAACATGTTAAAATATGAATAACTACTTAAAAATGTAAATAAAAGCAATGCCTTTCACATTAGCTACAAAAAAGGAACAATAAATGTGTAAAAATTAGGAGCAATAATGTAGAACATTAAAAAAAATTACTTTTACTACTTATTTACTTTTCAAAATGATTACTAATAAAAACTTTTCTTTCTGTATAATTTTTTTTCCAGAAATAATATTTTATTTGTACTTTATTTTTTAAATAACAAGGTTTTTTTAAATATACTCCAAAGAAAACAGCACTTCAAAAACCAAAGCGTATCTAACACAACACAATATGTCCAAATTACTTTTTTAATTTAGATCCATAGTGTTGCGTTAGATATCTTTTGTTTTTTAGGTGCTGTTTTCTTTAGAGTATTTAAACCATGTTATTAAACTCAGTGCTGTAACAGTCCAAGAGGGCCAAAGCCTATTGTGCCCAACAGTTTTCGTGACCTTTCGCGTTGAGATACATGAGCTGATGTCCCGGTCAGATGGTCAGTCTGACACGAAACCTCCGCGATTTGAACCCGGGACCACTCAGCCACTAGATTTAAAACCATCTTATTGCTCAAGGGAAAAGATAAAACATTCACATTCGAAATAAATCCGAATTATTTTATCCATTTTCGACTCAGATTCTGATTAAAGCGTAGTGTGTTTACAGCTCACGATAAATGTCAAATTAAACAGCTAACTGTAAATAAACGCCTTAATTTTTTTTTAAAGACACGAATATCGTATCTTATTTTTAAATCAACTATACGGGCTGGAAGCACAGAAAAATGCAAAGAGTTTATTATATTTGCTTATATAACACAAGAAAAAAATGACAGCGATGGGAAAGCTGCTAATATTGACAATTGACCAAAATATTAAAGCAAATTCTTAATAATTTTCATGCAAATACAAATTATATATAATCGGCGTCATAATTTTACAATTAGTGTTTTAGTATTTTATTATTTTATATTTGTTCTACGAGGGACGATGTTTGCAAACCAGAGCGTTACTTTCTTAAACTGTAAAATTTTTTCAAAAATCCATTAAACATATGAGCAAGGAAGAAAAATATTCTTCTTTTTTTTCTACGATGCACCAATTAATCAAAAAAAAAATAATTTAATAAGTTTATGAATGAGCATATTAAAAATCAAATTTAAAATGTATTTTCTTGCAAGGATTTTGCATATTTGAACTTCCCCAATCCGTTTTTAAGTCAAACAGAAAGGAAAGAAAGAATTCATTGGAAATTAAAAGACAGAGCAATGGCTGAAATTCTTGGAAAGAGAGATCACTCCCAGTCTTACAAAGTTGTTATCACTTCCACACCAGAATACCTGTCCATATTTTCTGAGAAAAATATGCAACGAGAAAAATGAAGTTGCGCTTTTCTTTTGGTGCGGATAACATTTGGATGGAGTAGAAAAAATAAGAACTAGTTTCATTTCGTGTACATGTTTCTTTGGAGAAAATAATTTAAGATTTATTTTTGTGAGGCTAATTAGTTCCGGAAGCGTTATTATGTGGCATTCCGTATATCTAAAACCATTTCATTTGGATTCATTGCTAAGTAGCCACATAGGGAAAAAACAGGTGGTCTATTTTTTTTTTTTTTGGTGAAATAGTCTTAAAAAATTAGCAACCTACTAAATGATTTTTTCGACACGTACAACCCATTTAAAGCTACATACGAAAAGTTTTATTTTTATATTCTAAAAAAATTGTCTTGATTAGTACGATTAGTCAATTAGCAATGTAATTTTTGAAGTGAAAACTTCTTTAGCGGCGTTGGGCACTTTTTGGTAGGGGAAAATCTCATGGGTTCGCGTCACCGACATGCTCTGACTGGCGCACGTGCAGTGTGCTGTTCGCCTTAAGACACTTTTTGAATGGGTGAAATCTTGTGGGTTCGCGTCACCGAAATGCTTATAGCAGTATATCTGTAGCTATACAGCTGACGTATAGTGCTGTGTATATCTTATAAGTGAAATTCAATGGATTTAGTGAAAAGTTCAATGTGTATATACTGTGCATTGCTCGTTGAATTTCCGAGAATAGGAAATATATATTAACGTGTGGTTGCCTTTTATATTTCGCCTGGAAAATCAAAAAGACAGATACAAAAAATTTTATTCGAAAATTTCATGATTTATACAAAAGAAGGTTCTGAAATACTCGAAAAAAGATTTGGCGTAAAATATAATAATGTACCGACGATTTTAAGTGGAGACTTCAATATTAACTTTGCATGATAAAAATCTACCACTAATTGAATTTCTACATAAAACACTTAATTTAAATATGTCAAATGATCAAAAACTCAGTACTACAAAATATAAAACGACGTTTGATACGGTGTTTAAGCGACACTTGGATAAATTTGAATCAAACATTTTCCTTTCTTACTTTAGTTACCATAAGCCTATTGTATCTTATTTTTAGAACGAAATGAAATAATTGAAAGTACAAAAAGTCTAAGTATTGTTGAAATTAATGATGGCAATGATGCAAACAATTAAAATAATGTTAAAAATCAAGAACGTTGAAATTTAAGTAAATACAAATACTATCCATAAATAATATGATTGTATATTAATTGTTATTTCAATTGAATTGTATTTATATTTTGTCATGATTTTGTACAACCCGTAATATATTTGAATAATAAAAAACCATATAAACATGCATTTAGTTGTTGCTCGGAGTGTCAATAGATGTGAAAACCAGATTGATGTTGATCATTTTAATTCAAACAGTATGATATTTCAAATTTTAATACTAAAAGTTCTAAGTTTTCACTTCGATCGGCAGTCTCTATAACTGCCAATTTTTTTATTATTAGTTCTCTAATAAAAGAAGAACAAAATATTGCTGAATACGTTCTTTTTTTTTTCTTTTTTATTTGACTGTTAAAAGTAGCCAACGGAATTTTAAATCACTCTTATGGCGTAAAAAAAGAATTAAAATAATATACTTCTGAGCAGACAGTTTGTATTTTGGCAATTGATTTTCTATCGACAAAAAAAAATCTCTTTTAGACCATACATTTACTGAACAGTTTCTCTAGATCCAGTCATGTGTCTGCGTCCGAGATATGATGTTACTGCTAAATCAAAACGATAGAATTCAGAAATCGGAGACAAAACAAATTAATTTGGACGGGAGAAAGAGTATCAATTATTAAATAAAATACTTTGGATAGTGGTGGTGGTGGTGGTGGGGGGGGAGATGAC
Organism: Trichonephila clavata; assembly: GCA_019973975.1. NCBI lineage: Eukaryota > Metazoa > Arthropoda > Arachnida > Araneae > Nephilidae > Trichonephila > Trichonephila clavata. The sequence continues at coordinate 15,363 of BMAO01009786.1, read as the reverse complement.
CAGAGTTCCTAGCTCTGTCGAGCTTTAACCTCTCATCATTAGGATTTCATCATATCTGTGGGTGAAATAGATTCGATATAGAAAAAAAAAATATTGCTTATTTTTTTGCACTTCTTAATCCCCCCCCCCTTCTTGTTCGGTCCGTTTAATCTTTACATTTTTTAAATTTTATTATTATTATTCTCATTGCTCACTTTTGGACTTCAGCAGAATACAATATTTCATTGACAGTGGAAATTATTAGTTCAGCGTCCTTGTATATTTTTCGTAACGTTGAATTTCAAATTCCATTGCAAATGGCTAGAATATTTTGTAACCCGTACAGAGATTACCACATACTAATATATAAAAGGAAGAGTTTGTGTGTGTGTTTTTGTGTGATTCACCAATTCCGACCAAATTAAGCAACCCATGAGTATGAAACTTGGCATGTAGAAGCTATAGGTCGTTATGCTATTAACCTCGAAGAGTTTTTTTCGAAATATGCTTTAGATTTTTTTAAAATTCAATTTTTATGCGATTTTTCAGTTAAATGGAGATATGACGTCATCAGCCATGTCAAGTCTTAACTTTGCGAAAATTAATGTTTTGAGCAGTTTTGGAGGGGATTTTAGCACATTTAACTCTAAATATATTTATTTTTGTTGTATTTATTCATTTTTTTTAACTCTTTGTGGAGGAATTACATTTGTTTTTCGAAAAAATAGTCTTAAAAAAATGTTTTTCTAAATTTTATTTTTCCGATTGGCAACACTAATTTGATAACAGTAGATATTTTCGTATTTGTTTTCCAACCTATTATATCTTTTTCGTTTCTTTAAAATAAGGATGTTTTTTTTTTTTTTTTTGTACAACTTTTTCAGACTAAATAATCATTCTATACTGATGGAATGGGGTAATATGTACCATTAAAGTGTACTAATTAGTTTCAATTTGACTCTTTATATGTCGTATGTACTAATTAACAAAATTGTCTCTGTGTGATAATTCTTTTAATTTTGAAATTTTTTTGTAACCCAAATGAATTGTTATAAATAAGTAACACGGGGAATTTTTAATTACTTTTTTGCTCGGTTCCTTCTATAAATATTTAAAGATGCTTTTCATCTTCCATGATTTTTTAATATTGTGGGACATACCCTAAACTATCATAGGTCGCATATATTTTTTTACACGATTTTTCCCCCACAGTTTTGAGAAACGTATCTACCGTGTAAAAAAGGAGTTGGGTGTACGGACTTTTTTACCTAAAAGCAAAATGTTTTTTTAACGAATAGTTTCATCGAAGATTGTCCAATGTTCACCCAATTCAAAGGAATAAAAGAGTGTTTTTAGGAATTCAATTTCGGGAAGCTTTGTTTGAAATAATGTATACATTGTCACATTTGTAGAAATCTTTCGAAAAGCATTATGTATTATATATTAGCAATAACATAGAATCCAAAAGTAGCATTAGAAATATCATAGAGAAGCATATTAACATAGAATACAAATGCAAAGGTCCTGTGACGCATGCCCCAGAGAACTTTGGCAAGAAAACACGCCAATAGTATAAGGAGTAGAATCTACCACCTTTGAAGTTTTTCACTGGCAAAGCTGACGAATCTTTTTTTCCCTTTGCAATTTACGATGCGTCATTTAGCATTCGTATTGGTATAGCTTTAAAGGGGGTCGCTTAGTGGTCAAAGTCACGGACTCGTATCCGGCGTGTCATGAGTTCGAGCCTAGTACCGCTGAAGACCCACCGTGCTGCGGGCAGACGCTCGTTAAATTTGTCGAAGTTCAAACGTCCTCCCGTTTGTGTGGAGTGGCAGTTAGCAGAGGGAAGTGCCAGCTCAGGTGTCCTCGTCACTTGACCGTGGTTCTAAATGTCGGGGCTCATCGACTCTATCCCACGAGTTCATTTAGAGTGCGACGTTAATATAAAAAATCACATCCATCGACTTTCCCAAGGAGTTGCACTTAAGGCTTTCAATGTTAGTCCTTTTATATATTATAATAATATAGGGCGTCGAAAATCTGATTTAAAAAAAAAAACCTTTGAAAATAGTTTGCAAGCTTTTTAAGGTACCTTTGCGATGTCGTTAATGACAATTCCAAAATGAGCTACGACACAGATCTCTCATGAGTCGTCTCCAGATATCTCCTCTTCGTGAAGTTTTTCCCTTCTAAATTGGAAATAAGTCTCGAAAAAAAAAAGCTGTCTGTCTCATTAAGATAAGATTTGTCAATAGGTGTTCGAACGTCGTGGTTCGATCATCTGTTGACTAACTCGGAAGGATATTTTTCTCAAACTCCAACTGTTCTTTTATTGACCGTTATTCGAATTTGTATAAATTAATTTTTTATGTAATTGGACTTTGAATCCAAATTCTAAGATGTTTCACGCAATCTTTAATTTCCTACTGGGTGTGAGCTCTGGAGTTATCCTTCAAAATATTTGCTTTTAAACAAATTTTTTAAAGTGTTTAGTACTTCAGTGCTCAAAACGGAATACCCAATTCCAGTCAAGGTATTGTGGCAGTGTATATATCTCAGTGATTTGTGACACGAGCCTAAAACTAAATAAAAACGATAATTTTTACTTTTGTTTCTTGGCTATAAGTGAGATAAATTATATTTTAAACGCAGTTTGAAATGGAATTCACATTTAAGATTTCTTTAAGCTTTATTGTAAATATAACTAAATGTTCCGAGAGATTTTTTTTCAACTGAAAATAATGTATTATTGAAAATTGTATAGCAGAAAGGAAATATTTCGCAGAAGAAAAACAACTCTAAGACATTTCCTTTTTTAAATTGGGTTTATTGTCTTTGGTAAACACGCGCCAGTGGGTTGGCTAGTGCTTCTGAACGAATGGCTTCTGTTCTGAAGTGGGTGATAAAATTATACACATCAAATTATAGCATTATGACTCTGAACATTTTGATTCGAAAAGTACAGTTGCTAGTATATTTACAATACAGCGTTCGAATTCAACTTTAAAAATATTCAAAATGAACATAGAAATAAGTGCGTTCCTGTTATCTCTTTTCGTTTTGATCAGACTACTTAAAAGGAAAATAAATGTTTTTATATGATATGTGCAGTTGAGAAACAGCGAAACGTATAATATGGATTTTAAAGATTTGTCGTGAAGTTATCACAAAATCACTCACTCTATTGAGTGAGTGAGGGAATATTAACGTCGCACTTTTCAGCTATACACGAGGGCTTTTGGAGACGGACCTCGTCATTTTGAACCATGGTCAAGTGACGAGGACGACACCTGAGCTGGCACCCCCCACTCCTAACTACCACACCACACCCACCTTACTCTGTTGGATAGACTAGTAATAGTTAAACTACGTCCTATTGGCTCTCCGCAGGAGTTTAAAGTGCAGTATAGATATTTTGGATTCCAATATTAGGGGGAAAAACTACTTAAGGATGCGTGCAATTTATAGATAGATGAAAACTACTCAAAATTTTAACATTTTAGCAACATGTAGTTGTGATTATCTATCTATGAATAAAGTTATCCTTAGGTAACATGTAGGTACGAATATATGTCTATATTAATTCATCCAAAATCTTTTACACATTCCCAAAAGTAGAGCTCACCCTAAACACTCTGCATCAGCTGAGTAACATATGCTTACATTTAAATTGAAAAAACAAATCTCAAAATACAGAATTACAACTTCCTTCATCACAGTAGTATTACATAATTTTCAAAATGTATATTTTTGAAATATTTTATATACGTTTTAAAATAAATGACAGAGGTTCACCAAATCTTTTTATGTTCTTCGCTGATTAATGTTTTTTTCCCGCTGTTTAATATTTTCTCCTCATTTGATAATTAAATGCTACACCCTTTATTTTTGATTCTGAAAGCTCATTTTTTTTTAGTAATGTTAAATACGTTTTCTTATAAACAGGTTTTGGAAATGTTTTCGGGAGCTCTGATCTATTGATTTGTTCAGCCTCTTTGTAGTATTTAATACTACTGCTCTTCAGACAAAAATTCAATCTCATATTCAAACGATTCGGAAACTTACCACAGCCATTATAAAAATATTACCAAATAATAAACAATAGTCTTTAAATTGTATTTGTGTTTTTCAAGGAAGGAAATAAATAAATTATAGTTTAAAAAAAAAACTAAAGAACACGCTTTTATACTGAATCGAACTAAAAAGTAAAAAAATAATTCTTAATATAAGAATAAAATGATGAACGAGAAAATTAATGTCATTGGGGGTAAAAGCGCGTGGGGTGTTCTATAAATATAGCAATTGTTATAGTTTCTAACTTCTTTCAATTCCGAAATTGCACCACACGCTTTTACCCCAATAACATTAATTTTCTCGTTCATCATTTTATTCTTATATTAAGAATTATTTTTTTACTTTTTAGTTCGATTCAGTATAAAAACGTGTTCTTTAGTTTTTTTTAAATTTTATTTATTTTTAATTTTTTAGTTCGATCTACAATAAAAGCGTGTTTTTTAGTTTTTTAAACTGTCATTTTTGTCATTGTTGAATTTATCCTTCAGTTTGATTTTTGGAGCTGGAATTACGCGGCTGCTGGGATTCTTCAATGGTTATTAATTAATGGGTCTGAAGGGTATTTATTCTCTCCATTTACGGGACCTTGGTTGAGCCCCGTATCGTTATATTTCAAAGATTTCGTCTCTATAGATACAGATCAAACTAATAATAGTGTGTAGAGAAAAAAAAAAGAGTTCGAATTCAAATTTTTTTTTAATGTACCATGTTTTTATAACGGACTAAAAAGTATAAAATTCCTCTTTTTGCTTTTTTCTTCTTTCTTTCACATTTTCATGCATTGTCATCCACTTCTGAGCTAGGGTCCAAATTTCAAGTCTCTAGCTCATCGGAAAGACACAGTTTAAAATCAATTTCAAAATTCCGCCCGAACAGACATTGTCAATCGTATTATCACCTTTTAAACGTATTTCTATAATGTTAATTCGTATCATAACTTCTAAACGTTTTGCTTTATAAAAATAAAAAAATATTTAGCAGTTAAAACATAAATAATTTTTTTCAATATGCACGAGTCTTTTTTTTTTATTTCCATTTTCATAAAAACTAGACAGTTGTTTATATTATGGTAAGAAATTGTTATCACACACACACCCCTTTCTCACATAAAGAGAGAGAACACTTTTTTTTCTCCTGCTAACCACAAGTGAATTCGTTTTTGGGGTTGCACTTTAATCTTTTAGTCGCCAAATCTGGAAATGATATATGAGATTAGTCGCCTATCTGAAAATGGTTTATGCAATTAGTCGCCAAATCTAAAAATGATATATGAGATTAGTAGCCAAATTTGGATGTGGTATATGGAATTGGCGCCAAATCTGATTATCCTTATTCCTGACGATCCTGAAAGGGACAATGGAACAAAATTATGAAATTATTGTATTGTCATCGGGCCTTGACAAGTGTGCAAAATTTCGAATTAATCTGACATTTTTAAGTGGGTGAAAATCGAGTTCCAAGATTCCGTTACATGCAAGTAAAACTTATAAAAGCGTGTTAAAAAAGCAATCAATTTGAATGATTTTCCAGAAATTTTTTTTATTTCGGATTATTGCGTCGTAGGGTATATTTGTTTTTTTTTATTTGACTTTAATTTGCTTCATTACATTTTTTTTTTAAAAAAAATATACTATCTTCTTTCCTCTTTAGCCATTTAAATTTGAAATGCGTACGTTTTGGAATATCTTCATTAGAATGCCGTTTATGTAGATTTTTTTATTGCAAGAATTTTTTTTAAAACAAAAAGAGTTTATTTTAAATCAACAACTGCTCTTCGCCTACGAGGGAAATGGGTGAAACTTAATTATTAATTGCAAAACATGTAATATAAAGGGTGACAGGAACGCAAGCTGGTATCGATTGGTCAAGTAAGTTAATTTATTAGCAGTTTACTAATAATTTACTGGAAAGCAGTTTGAGGGGTATCGGCCATAGACCTCAGAATTTTGAATAATGATCACATAAAAAAAGACATTTTTTCTTTTAAAAAAATTATGCCAAATTCTTTTTTTTTTAAATTACATCTCCTTTCTGATATTAATGTAAAATATTTAAAAGTAAAAACACCCATTCACAGGTTCACGTCCTTAAATCAGTGTCAGTGGCGTAGCTACCAATTGGCTAAGCGGTGCCATGCACCAGGGCCCTCAAGCTCAGGGGCTCTCGGACCCTGACCATCAAGCAAGTCGAACTTGCGATCATTTCTCCATTTAAGATATAAATGTAAGAGAATTTCGAGCTTGGTATATAGAGAATTAATTCCCTCAAATTCTTGTCGCTGTTTGTATAGTGTTGCAAACTTTACTTTTTGAAAAAGTTGATATTATTTTCAATTTTTTTTCCTTTTTCTATAAATTGTTACTTGAAAATAAACTCCATGAAAAAACTTACCATTCTTTTTAATGCATCTTAAAAAAACCTACACAAGAAGCAATTTTTCTCTAGTTACATTCTACTTTTTAATGACAATATGATAATAATAAGCTAGTTTCCTGTTTCAGTATTTCACATTCCACTCGTATATGCAATAGACTGATGTAATTGCCCTCTCTTCTACACTTTTGCACACATAGGTGTTTTTTAATAACTATAATATTATATTGCGTTTTCTTGTTCATGCATATTTTTTGTATCATTTCCTGTCTATCTAGGGGGACCATTTTTTAGCTCTAAACCCTCTGGTGGGTGAGTTTGATCCTCCTGAAAATGTAAGTAAATAACCAGGGATTCTTCAACGAATTTTTCTAGCGTCGCATTTTATTTTGTCCTTCCTTTTAACGTCAGTAAGTACCTTAGGACATACGAATTGTATTGCACTTATAAGAAAACTTTAATCATGGACAAAAAAAAAAAAAGAATCCCAGTGGTGTGCGTCTAAGCGCAAACAACCGAATGAGAATATTGTAAATAAAAATTGTCCAAAATTATGAGATTTCTTGGTCAGTCTTCTATGAGTACTTTTAGTCCAAATGTTTCTGTTAAGAGTTACTTATATATATATATATAATATAAAAATATATATATATATATAATGTGCTCACTACAGAGTTGCTTGAGAGGCTTTCTGAAGATACCGCCCATCATGTCAACGACTATCATGTCTGCATGGCACATCGAAGAGTGGAGGAACCCCATCGATCTATACATTTTTCGAAAATGGGAACGTTAAATCTTCTTTTTATGACTTGTGTAACTTCACTAATAAGATATTAAGTGATTATGAAAATCTAGAAATCGGGCCTTGACAGCCTTCAGGGTCTTTTCTAAAAGATGTCCACCAGAACAACAGGCCTTTTTAAAAATCGTACTATTTTTCAACTTCCAAATGTGGACTAGTCCGCAGGGACTGGGTTCGAATCCCGGAGAAGGCATGGATGTTTGTGTTGTAATCCTTTCTTCTGTCTGTGTTGTTTACCCCGTGTTATACGTTCGGTGGTGCACGGGTTTATAAATGTTTAAAAAAAATGTGGACTAGTTAATTGTTTTTGACTATTTTATTTCAAAATACTGTCAATGGGGCTGGTTATTGGCTTCGCACGGAAACAATATAGGGTGTACAGGCATTAGAGATTGGAGGCTTTTATTAGAGAGGATTAAACAACACAGTTTCTCGAGTGGCCCCATGGATGCCAGCAGCTGAAAAATCATTTAGAAAATTAAAATATAATGAAAAAATATTTAAGAAATGTCGTGGACCAAGCTTGGATCCAACATTTATCACTAATATGGATAGAAAACACAATCCAGTCAAGCCAGGATTTAACCGAGGTTGTTGAAACTTTTGCGAAAACTAAAGATAGGAAAAGATTATAAGTCAAATTGTTAATTTATTGTGTTAATAGGCAAGTTCGACTTTAATGTAATAAACCTTTTAGAGCTAGATTCAAGTTCTCTGATGAATGCAGTTTCAATGGCATAACGTATGTATGAGAACTTTTTACGGGGGGGGGGGAGTAATATTTACGTTAAACTTCTTTAATAGAGGGGAAAAGTGCCATGCTTCACAAATGAAAACTGCTTTAAATAATTTGTAAGTTTCCCAGTTACATAGGAGGATAAATAGTGACAGATTTGTAAAAAAAGAATAAAATATCTGGATGTGCTAGACGTAAATAAACAAAACAAAAAATTGAGTGGGTGTGAAAGAAAAAAAAATCTTAGACTACACCATTTCGATTTGTGTATCGCGTAAGAGAAAAGTGTTTATACCAAGTGGACCTGTTAACTATGAGCATTGAAAAGCGTTGATTGGCGGGGAGCAGTATTTTTGGATGGTCGATGGAGTGAGAAATAAATATTTTGCACATGGCTGTGAAATTTAATTCATTCTGAGGGAAAAAAGTAAATTAATCACGAGGCCAATTTACTGGGTGTGGATGGGTATGGAATGCTGAAATACTTTTGAAGAATCTGGGTTGGAGAGGGCTCCAAAAAACTGTTGTAGAGTGTTCTCGCTTAATTTGAAGGAACGAACTAAAAACATTCCTCCGGGGACCAGAAATGTTGTTAAACCATCCGAAGCACTGTAAAATGCTTGACATTCTACCATTTTCGGGTTGGGAACTTTGAAAAATTGTAATTTTTTTGAGTTACCTTTCTGAATAACTTGTTGGAAATTATATATTTTTTTAAAGTGCTTAACATTTGGAGAAACAATACACTCATCTGTTTTTCAGACAGAAAGGTAAGTTATCCGTAAGAACAAAAAGAAAATCGTGCAGGTTTTAAAAAGTATACTTCCTGGTTTCGAATTTTAATTAATAACCTCAATTGTGGAATCTTAGAAGTTAATTATACGGTTGTCTCTTCAATAATATCTTTTTACGTGAGTATCGATTATTGATTATCACTATGTTACAGTTAAATTTAATTGAGACAACAGGATGCTAAGATGTTTTTTCTTCTTATATAATTGTGAAGAGAAATGTAAAACTTTTTTTTGTAAAGGAAAAAAAAATTAAAAAATCTTTAATCCACTTTTCCTTTAAAAAAGAAATAATAATTGGAAACAATAGAGAAATTACGTACGAAATGGTTAAAAAAATATTTAGTTTTTACCAAGATATTTGACACGCGATCCCAATGTCAAAAAGTCGAATGGATTTTTCAAAGAACATCGAATGATTTTTCAAAATGATTGCTTTCCATTCCAAGTGTATGGACGTCAAATGAATTCATATAGAACTACTATCGCTGCAAATGCCCAAAGTTCATAATGAACTGAGCTTGAATACTTATACGTTAAATATTTAAAACATTTTTTTTATATGATTCCATTTTTGTTTGAATGATATGGATTAAATAGACGTGCTCGCCATAATGTTCTAGAGTTAAATAAAGTGCCAATTTTAAAAGGTCGCATTTTTACGAAAATAAATTATTTTTTAAAGAAATAGGCAGTGTTTAGAAACGAAATTGGGTTGTATTATCTTTTTTCAAAGGAGTGGAGTTACATATACACATGACACTTTGAAAAACTCTTGATTCTCTTATTATATAATTATGATTAAAAGTATTTGTGAAATGCGTTATCATACCATTATTCTTATTGAAATATTCTCTCACTATGTGCGTCCGTATTTTCACATTTTGTTAGCACACATCGCAATTCGGTTGAATTTTTAATAAGCACACACACACATGATGTTAGTTTTATAAATTTTTCACTCAGTGTCCTAATAAGTCATTGTTTAAGATATACATTTATTTCTTTGGTTATTCATAGGGTTATAGTATAATGCTCTTATTTTTGAAAACAAGAGGCACTCTAAGCATTTTTGCAACGATTTTTCCTGCAACATTAAGCATTTCTTTGTTCACCTCAGGTACACATTATACGAGGCAATTTTAAAGAAAATTCTTCAAAATAAGTGGTATTAGGCTTAAATTTTTCAGAAGCAAATCGCTTTGTTAACTTTTTTTATTCCATTTTTATAAGATTCCCCTGTGAAATCCACCTTTCATCTAAAAGGTTTCAGAAAGTTGCATGATGAAAGTGGAATAAACATAAGAAATTTAGACTCTATAGGAATCGCGCATTCGGAACTTACAGTCATTGACTAATACCTGTTTTGCGTAAACAACCTCCTCATGTTCTAGTTTTAAAGTTCCATCGTCTAAAAGATTCTAAAAAGATTGGAAATGTTAAGAAAATAATGAAATTCATTAAATTTAAAATAGAATCTGGCGAGTCTGCACACATTGCACTTGGGCATTCTCAGAAAGTTGTAGACACCCTCCACGAAATTTCTTGTATCAACAACAGCCTAAATTTTAAAATAATTTTCGTTCATCTTCCGCTTTTCTAGTACGGTTGATAAAAATGTGTGCATCTTTTGTAATTCAGATACACACACTTCAATAAAATGCTACATCTTTTACTAATGCGGAAAAAAGTTAAAAATTAAAGAAAGAGGAGAGATGTTATATTTCCATGACATACAAACATTTAATTTCCCACTGCAAGCTAAAATTTACACTATGTGAATCTTGGACAATTCCTTTTTTTGCCCTAGAATCATAAGAAAACCGCCACTTCTAAATGACAAAAAAGAAACACCCGAAACAGTTAATATAAAGAAACCTGAAGCACAGAAACTCATGTGAAGGAATTTGTAACGTCTTTTTTAAAATCTCACAATTCACCTGAAAAGGATGCAACATTACTTCAAACGGTAGGAATTCCGGTTGCAAATGCTCTAATGAAGTATTAGATAGGCTTTTATTTGATTCTGGATCGCAAAAACTTAACATTTAAAATAAGCGTTCAGTTTATAAAACCACCAGAGAAATACTTTTAATGTATGCCTTGTCGAATCGAAAGCCAGGGTAAAACATTGGATGTCGTAAATCTAACCTAGCGAGCCTCCCTTTCAATCTATAAACATCGAAGCTCTAGCTAGCGTCAGACTAAATAACTGGAAATGATATTTATTGGAATTTGAACCGGATATTAATACACAAATTAATTCCATCTAGCTATCAAATGGCTGATTCATTTGAAAAAATTCTGTTAAAAATACTAAGCTTCAATTTCTTAGTTAATAACTATAACAGGAGAGCTTGTTAAAATAAACTAGAATTTGTTTGTGCTACCCTACCTCCTTGGAGATCGTTAACATTTGCCCTGGAAAAGTAAAACAGGCATCTGTTTTGAATATTTTCTTGCACTGCAGTGGGAGAACGACTGGAAGCGCTTTAAAAAATAGATTCTTTTGCTTGAGGATGAACCTACCATATTAAAAACACGGGATAGTTTATGAGATTTCGGAAATTAAAAAAAAATGGGCGTTAGGAAGTTCGGTTGTAGTGAGAGAAAAAAGACATAAAGGAAAAATTACGTAATAACGTTAACATTTCTAAAAAAATTGGGTTTTTTTTTCAATAAAATAATAGAAATCACGCGCGCGGGGATCAGTGAGTGTCAGTTTTAAATATCTATTATTTTAGGAAAGTTTAAATAATTTTTTATCGATTAAAATTGTTGAAACAAAATTTTCAAAAAAATTGCTTCATCTACAGATATATCCGGTAACTTCGTTGAATACAAAACTATAATTTTATATATTGCTCATTAAAAATAAAAATAAATTAATTTCCGCTTACGTGTAGAACGTAAAAAAAAAATTAGTGTGCCAAATAAAAGTAAAAAACAAAATAAAATTTCGGGGGCCGATGCACATGAAATCTGCCGATGCTAAAACATCCTCCAGTTGGTGTGGTGTGGAAGTTAGGAGAGGAGGGTGCCAGCTCATGTTGTTAAGAATCCTCTAACGAATACTCTTTGTAACCGCCAGAGGGCGTCTGAACACTATGTAAGTAGATACTTTTGTTTTTGTTTACAATCACTCTGTACTCTGAACTCAGTACTTGTACGCTGAACACAGCTCTCCCAACTTGAAGGTGCCAGGCCTAATAACACTGGATAAATAAATTGTAAAGTTTATTGTTAACGATGGCTCTTCTTTGATGACTGAATTTAATTGCCTGAACATAAAACAATATAAATATGGAGCCGAAACCCAAAAAGAACTTTAGATTGAAATTTTCACTGAACTGTGGATAAAACGAATTCTTGAGTGAACGTGAATTTCTGAATTGTGACCGACTTCTTCTAGCAAGTGCAAGGTAAGCAAAGCTTACATTTTTTTTAAAATTGTAAAAAAGTGTTGATATACTTTGAAAAGTTTCAAAATGTCTACTGATGCGTTAGAAAAAATAAAATCTAAACGTAGTGTGTTACGTAAGTTAACAACAACTTTAGTTAATAAAGTTGAAGTTAAATTAAATTCGGGTGAAGAAAATGATGAATCAGATTTGCATGAGGATTATGAAATAATTTTAGATAGAGCTAAAAATTTAAAAATACTAGATCAGGATATTGAAAATTTAATTTCTGTAGATTCTATGGAAAAAGAAATTACAGCGAGCGAGGAATATCAGGAAAAATGTTTAAGGATATGTAAAAGAATTTCGCGTTATCTTGATAAAAGAACTGAAAGTTTGGGGGAATCAAATAATTCTCTAATTCAAAATGAAAATTTTTCAGCTGGTTATTCAATGAGAAATCAAAATTCAGTTAAGTTGCCTAAACTTACTATCGAAAAATTTGCAGGTGATCCAAAAAATTGGCAAGAATTTTGGAACAGTTTTGAAAGCTCTATTAATAAAAATGACTCCCTTTCACAAGGGGAAAAATTTGCATACTTAAAATCTCTTTTAATAGGCCAGGCAGCCAATGTAGTTTCTGGGTTTGAACTCAATAGTGAGAACTATACAAATTGTGTTAAAAGTTTAAAAGAGCGATTTGGCAAAAGGGATGTAATAATTAATTCTTTCATGAATAAAATTTTGAATTTAGAAAGTGTAAAATATTCCTCAAATGTCCGTGGTTTGAGAAAATTATATGATGAACTTGATGTTTCTGTAAGAAATCTTGATTCCATGAATGTTACTTCGGGTTCTTATGGTCATTTGTTAATACCAATACTTTTAAAACTTATTCCTAGTGATCTCGTTTTAGAATTTCACAGACAGAAAAAAGATGGCTGTGAAATTGATGTGTCCGATCTCATACGATTTTTAAGAAAGGAAATAGAGTGTCGTGAAACTTCTCTTTTAATTACAAATGAAAAATGTAACCCAATGCCATGTTATACTCATCAAAAATTTGATAGTAAAAAATTTGTTAGAAATACACCCTCTGCCGCAGCTCTAAATGTTATGCAATGTACATGTATTTTTTGTAATAAATCACATGACTCGCAAAATTGTAAAATGTCTCCACACAAAAAAATCAAAATTCTGAAAAACTCTAATCGTTGCTTTAAATGTTTTAAGTCTTTTCATGTAAGTAAAAAATGCCGTACAAATAAATTTCCATGTTTCAAATGCAAAAGCCAAAATCACCATAGCTCAATTTGCTTAGGAAATAAAGATTCCAATTATCCAAAGAATAACGAAACTAGCAACACTGAAATAAGTACAAACCAAATTGATTCAAATTGTAACTCAAAAAAAGATGAAACATGCAATTCGTCAGTTATTAGTAATTCTCTTTTAGAGCAAAAAAACATTTATTTTAAAAATGTTTATCTGCAAACTTGTACAGCTGAGATTAATTCAGCATTTAATTCTCAAAATGTAAGAATACTTCTTGATTGCGGTAGTTCAAAAACTTTTGTAAGCGAAAATATTGCTAACACTTTAAAATTAAAACCAATTCGCCATGATGCTCTAACTATTTATTCCTTCGAGCAAATCTATCCTGTAGTGGAATTCCAATTAAAAAAGAAATCCACTTGTTTTTGTAAGAGGGTCGAAGCCCTTGTGATACCACGGATATCGGGTGCGCTGGTACGCGGTGTTGACAAACATGTGTTCACAAACATTTATGTCCGAACAGAAACATAAATTGTAGCTGGCTGACTCTTTTAGGGGGGGACGAAACGTCAAGCATTGATGTTTTGTTAGGGTCTGACTTGTTTTGGGAGTGTATTCTTCCGAAAAAGTCTCCATCGAAAAGGGGCTTTTTGCCATAAACAGTGTTTTCGGATGGGTGGTTGCAGGTGCTAATTTATTGCATCACAGGGAACAAAACTTTTCCCAGAATATAGCAACGATGAAAAATGTAGCTGTAATGACCGACTTAAAATTGTTTTGGGAACTAGATTCTATTGGTATAAACAATGAATGTGAAAATCTCTCGCTTTCGGATAAAAAATTTATTGATAATTTTGAAAATAATTTGACCTATAGGGGTAATAGATACGAAACTAAATTACCTTGGAAGTCAAATCCTGAAGAATTAGATTGCAATTTTGAAACCGCTAAAAAACGATTTGATAACTTAAAAATTAAATTAAATAAAAACAAAAGTATCTACTTACATAGTGTTCAGACGCCCTCTGGCGGTTACAAAGAGTATTCGTTAGGGGATTCTTAACACTCCCCACCTGATAATTTTCTAAAATTATCACACTACTAAAAATACAAATTTATACATAAACAATTAGAAAAATAATATAATATGAATTAAACAAATACTTAAAATACAATATGAATATTCAAGATAAATCGCATGAATGCAATTCGAAAATAAATAAGATTTTAAGCATTAACAGTCAAATAGGCTGTAATTTGAACTTTAATGCTTAAAATCTTATTTATTTTCGAATTGCATTATGTGATTATCTTGAATATTCATATTGTATTTTAAGTATTTGTTTAATTCATATTATATTTTTTTCTAATTGTTTATGTATAAATTTGTATTTTTAGTAGTGTGATAATTTTTAGACATGTGTCTCCCTCGTCACTTGAGCATTGTTCAAAATTACGAAGTCCTTCTCCAAAAGGCCTCGAGTAGCTGAATAGTGAGATGCTAATATTCACCATTCAACAGACATAAATGATGCTAATTACATATTCATATCATGACAATATTTGTGATACTGGAGAATTGGGGAGTTTGTACTTTTATCATCTTTGTCAAACCAATTCGAATGAAAGAGATGGAAATTAATTTACCAAAAAAGCATTATCAGCTTTGTTTCCTCTTATGAAGCAAATGCATTTTACGTACTATAGTTCCAATTCTCTTATTTTAATTTTTTGTAAGCATTTTTGATGTACTAAACAAGTAGTTTTATTACGATTCAATGATGATTATAATCGTGATCGATTATGAAGAGCTTGATTTCCTTTATTTCGAATATATTAGAGAAATAAATATATTTCACGAACTTTCTCCACTTTGTCAAATGAAAATACATATTGAGAAATTTGTTTACACTCTTCAAATTTTGCAAC